>JANZYN010000155.1:0-63274 GCA_025583755.1 Cordyceps tenuipes
CGTCCCCGTGGCAAGAAGAGTTTTCACATCACATACCTTGAAACGCCCACTGGTCTCCGTTGCCCTTGGTCCCGTACTCGTCATAGATGCGGATGTCGGTCAGGTTGCGGATGTCCACCTCGGGCGCGCCAAAGACGTCCTGCATGTTGATCGTGCCCGTCGTGGTCGTGCCGTACGCGAGCTGCTCGCCGAGGGCGACCTTGCTGCCTTCGCCGATGGTGAAGGCCAGGGCGTCCCAGGTGCCGCCCGAGTACCAGTTGTCGAGCTTGAACTCCCAGGACAGCTCCTTTATGACGGCGCAGGGCGGCGAAAAGGCCCAGTCGGAGGGCACGACGGGGAAGCCGGCGACGGTCGCCTTTTGCACGCCGTAGCTCCAGCCGCCGGGGTGGCCGTACCATGCGTTGATGCCGACGTACTTGTCTTCTCGCGCCTTGAAGTCGGGATCGGCGCACTCGGCGCGGAGCTGGATGTCTATATAGCCGGAGATGTGAGTGATCTGGTATATACGTATCTGTATATATATAGATGTACATATATGTGTTTGTGTGTGCATGTATGTGTAGAGAAAGAAAGACGACGCAGCTCGTACCTTGAATCTTCCACTCGTCGTTCCGGGTGCCCCAGGCGGCAATACCCTGAGCGTTGAGAGTGATGTTGTTGATGCCGCCAATGTCAATCTCGTCCTTGCCATAGGCCTTTTTCATGTCAACCGGCACCCACACGTGGTCGCCGCGGGTCGGCTGCCACTTGATGTGCAAGTCCGCCTGCCCGGCCGGGCCCTCGAGCGTGGCGCCGATGTCGTCGTACGATCCGGCCGAGTAGGACCAGGAGAAGGCGACGCCGAGGTGGATGTTCTTGATCTTCTGGCAAGGCAAGGGCACCTCCATTCTCTGCAGGATGTCACGGGCGCGATCGCAGTCGTAGCTGGGCTGCAGCGGGTGCGGCGTTACTAGATGACGGAGGGACCCCCTGCGATTAGCAAGGATACCGGGCTGCAAGACCGCTGACACTCTCTCCTTACCTTGGCGACCGCTCAGCAATGCCATGTCCTCTGCTTCCAGCAGGGCCCTCCGATGGCGATGACCCTTCATATGCATGATGGAGCCGAGGATAGCCGCGCAGTTGAGAACGGCAAAGTTCCCGGCGCGGAGGTTCGCCTCCTGCTCGGCCAAGATGCGGGGCGGCGGCTGGTTGTCGAGGCGGCTCCAGAGCGCGTTCAGCGCGGCCTCCTGCGAGCGATCCTCGACGTGGTTGCTCCGGTAGTCCTCGTGCGTCCACATGGGCCCGAGGTGGCCCCTCTCGTGGTCCAAGTACATCTGCAGCGCCGTGACGATCATGCCGGTGCGGCCGTGGCCGAAGCCGCACCAGACCAGCGTCGCACCGCGGCCGCGATGCTGGTCGAAGCTGTCCCACGCCCACTCAAAGTCCTCGGCGGTCGCAGCGGCGTAGTCCGGCACCGGCACCGGCGTGTAGGAGATGCCGGCCTCGGCGAGGGCGCGCTTGATGTCCTCGTTGTGGGCGTCAGAGTTGGCGCTGATGATGTTGACGATGCCCTGCTGCCGGAAGACCTCAATTGTCTCGGGCGTGATGCGGTGGTCTCGGTCATCGCCACGGTAGTACGGCGCGGAGCACCGGGCGAGGCGCACTCCGGGCGGCACGTGCTCGCGGACGAACTCGAAGCGCCGGAGGCCGCCGTCGCCGTTGTTTGGCGGCGGAGGAGTGGCTTTAGACGCTCCGGCTCCTAGAGACAACGGAGCGAGCTGTTAGTGAATGAAGGATGAGTGAGAGATGAGAGAAGAATGAGTGAGTGGGTGGTGAGTGGGTGAGTAGTGAGTGGGTAGTAGGTGAGTGAGCGTAGTGAGTGAGCGTAGTGAGTGAGTGTAGTGAGTGAGTGAGTGTAGTGAGTGAGTGATGAGTGACAATTAAGTGAGTGATAAGTAAGTGAGGAGTGAGTGAGGAGTTTGCTCAGGGCGAGGAGAACAACCACCAAGGGGGGTCGCAACGACTGTCGTTGCAGCCCAGGCAAGAGCCACCAAGGCCTTGCTAAAAAGCATCTTTTCAGAGTTAAAGACAACTAGTAGGGTGACGTTTTGAATGTCAGACAAGTGACGACTTGCAAGTTTGTTCTTCACTATGTCGACATTTATCGGCGCATCTGCCTCTACTTATACGTTTGTCAATTGACATCACCGTGCGGATAGGCCTGCCATATTGGTACCGTTGAAATTTTCTCAACCATCTTGTATATGATTCCATGATTATAATGAAAGATTGAAGCTGCTTGGCGTTTCTACCGACCCGGGCTGAGGCAGTGTTGTGCACTTGAGGCGACGAGAGGCATGGCAGGCATGGAACCTAGCAACGGGAGACTACAACCTGTGCGGTGCAAGATGACTACCAAGTAGCCGGTCGAGCCTGGCTCGGCATTTGAAAAGATGAATAACATCATGGTTCTGCGTACAAGGGAAGTGACAACTCGACACTGCGCCATCGGACAAGTGAGGAAGGCAAGTCATGCCACCTCGAGATGCCGCGTTATAGTTACCAGCTTGAGGATTATATCGAGCTCAAGTCCCCCACTGTAGGGGTTCTGATAAGTATTGGTTAGGTCTATAGAAGACTTCCTGGGTGAATTTTGCCAGTTAAATACAAGGTATCACGGCCTGGGCAGAGAAGCGTGGCATTATCTGCCAAAGGCGGTTTGGATAGGGCGGTTGGCGGGAGAGAGAGGATGGAGGGGATATAGACACAAACAGTGAGATGAAATGAAGAAGATGAAACTCAATCTACACAATGATCTTGGTAGTGAGTAACCAGGGGAAGAAGAGGTTGTTCAATCTTGCCGCGTCTCCGGCGGCTAACTCTGGTGCTGACCAAGCATGATTTTGTTCAGCTATGGGTCTTATAATGCGCGCACCGCATGGAGAGAGCAAGGTTTTACTTGATGGGCCCTTTCTAATGATTCTCTTTTTTTCTGTCCTGTTAGAAACAAAAGAGCAAGTGACAAGGAGGAGACTTATGTGACCTGTCATAACGGACAAGGTCGACGACCCCCGGCAGACGCGTCTTGTGCGCGTATGACGGACATGGAACAGTTGAATAGAAAACAGCTAGGGAAATTGGGCCTGTAGCAAGTAGTGGGGGAACTTCTAGAATGTTTTCTATGGGAATCGGCCAACAAGAGCCATACATATCGTTCTGTCGGGTCGGATAGGATGAGCCGGGAGGGCTCCAATGCTCCGCCTACTGGGTCTCGCCGCTTTTGGGTTGACGGTTATAACTTGTCGTCCAGGATGTATAGATATTCGTCATAATTGCTTCTCGTCTTATAACACGTCTTCTATTACCATTGCCACGTATAAATGTACCCTGTCATCGTCATCGCCACCATTGTGCTTGGCGTGGGGCGGAGAGATGCCCTCCGTCGTACAGAGAGAAGCACGCTGCACGTATAGTATTGCAGGCCGTAGCTGGATAGTTCATGCATGTTGATCCATTCGGTATCATTATACGTGTCGTCGGAGTCACAAGTCACGAGGGACCGAGGCCAAAGCTGGACAAGATCCTGGATGATTAGAACACGCCAGAGCCCACACATTTCCCCCGTCATGACCTGATGAAAAGTCATTGCTGCCCCCGAGTTATTTTTCTTTATTCTTATTTTTTTTTTCTTTATTGTTCTTCTTTCAATTTTTTGTTGGCCGGACGCTAGACTAAGCCGGCTCCTTCCGGCCGCCTTCCGCCGCCACCCCCCCCCTGGTTTCCTATTGTGATCCCTGACTTGTGAAAGAAACGCAGTAAAAAAAAAGCTAAAAAACATCAACACTAAAATCTCAGTCTCGATACGGCTTGGTGGGCGTTTTGTTGCCACCCGATCAATGGGGATGCTAGAAGCAGAAGCAGAAGCACCATCCCGTCGTCTCTCCACCAGCATCATCAGCGACAAGGACGACCATGATGCTTCTCGCCGCCGCCGCCAGAAGCCGCCAGCCGCGGGCCTCGACTTCACCTTCAACTTCATCACCATCCACTATTGCTACTTCATCGTCGTCTGTCTGCTCGCCTCCGGCGTCTTCTGGGCCTCGTCCAGCCCGCGCGGCGCCGTCGCCTACATCGACTGCCTCTTCGTCGTCGTCTCCGCCATGACCGAGGCCGGGCTCAACACGGTCAACCTCAGCAGCCTGACCCGATGGCAGCAAGTCATCCTCTTCCTGCTCATCCTCTGCGGCGGCACCGTCTGGGTCTCGGCCTGGACCGTCTCCGCCCGCCGCTTCGTCTTTGGTCGCCGCCTGGCCCGCGCGAGACGGAGACAGGCCGCCGCCGCCGCCGCCGCCGGGCCGGAGAGCCTCCTCGTCTCGCTGGGCCGAGAGTCCGCCGCCCAGCATCCCGGCGGGGCGGAGACCGAACTCCGGAGCCCGCTTCACGCTTCTGCGAGAGGGGATGCCGCGGCGGTTGACCCCGCAGCAGCACCAGCAGTACCACATCGGCAGACGACGACCACCCGTGACGACCGCCCCGAGATGTCGTCTTCCTCGCCGCCGCCTCCTCCGCCAAGCATGGTGGAGGACGGCCTCGTCAGCGTCGCCGCCCGCATGCGCGTCTGCGACTGCGAGCACCGCGCCCTCCAGCTCCTCTCCGTCATCGTGCCGCTCTATCTCCTCCTCTGGCAGCTGCTCGGCTGCCTCGCCCTCGGCGCCTGGATCAGCCACCACATGCCCGAGCCGGCGCTCGCCAACGGCATCCCCCCCTGGTGGCTCGGCGTCTTCAACGGCGTCTCCGCCTTCAACAACTCGGGCATGTCCCTGCTCGACGCCAACATGGTGCCCTTCCAGGAGGCCTACTTTGTCCTCATCACCATGGGCCTCATGATCCTCGCCGGGAATACCGCCTACCCCATTTTCTTGCGGCTCCTCCTCTGGGCAGGGCTGCGCCTCCTGGAGGCGACCACCGCCGCCGGCGCGTTCCGCGAGACGAAGCTGGCGATCCGGCTGCTGCTTGACGATCCCCGGAGGGTCTACACGAATCTCTTCCCGTCGCGCCTGACTTGGTGGCTGCTGTTTATGCTAGTGTGTCTTAATTCCATCGATTGGTTGCTTTTTGAGCTGCTCAACCTGCGCAACCCGGTGGTGATGAGCATCCCGGTCAGGCCGCGCGTGCTGGTCGGGCTGTTTCAGGCCTTGGCTGTCCGGTCCGGCGGGTTCTACGTCGTTCCGATTGCGCAGATCTCCATCGGCGTCCAGTTTCTGTACGTCATCATGATGTACATCTCAGTATACCCCGTCGTCCTCACAATTCGTCGCTCCGACGTAGTTACGCAATCACCCGACGAGGAGGCGAGCCGCGATGGGCATGTCGCGTCGCATTCCCCTATGCCCATCACTGACAGATCTCCCTCTTGTCTCGTTGAGGGCGGTGGTGTCGCCACAGGCCATCAGCCTCACCCATCATTGGCTGCCTCGCCACCGGATCAAACTATCCGGCGTGGACGTCCCAGCCAACCAGCGACGGCAGGTGATTCGCGGCCACTGCGGCGGCCGCCTCTGGCTCTGCCACGCAGCGAGGGTGATGCCGCCCCGGAGAAGCGACCAAAATACTACACACGGCTCTTATTATTGCACAGACTTCCCCGGGCGCCGCCGACGCACGAGAGCCACATGAGCTTCATCCACCGGCAGATGCAGGGACAGCTGGCCCAGGACATATGGTGGCTCGTGCTGGCGGTCCTCATCATCGTCATCGTCGAGAGCGGCCACTTCACCGCGGACCCCGTCAACCACTCCGTCTTCAACATCATTTTCGAGGTCGTCTCGGCATACGGCACCGTCGGCATCTCGGTCGGCACGCCCCGGGGCGCGTACAGCTTCTCGGGGACCTGGGCTACCGGGAGCAAGGTGATCCTCTGCGCGGTGATGCTGCGCGGCCGGCACAGGGGGCTGCCGACGGCGCTGGACCGGGCCGTCAGGCTACCGGAGCAGCAGCCGAGTTGCAGACACCTGGAGGAGGAGAAGACGGAAGCAAAGGAGTGACAGAGAGTGTGGTGTGGAGGAGCTGTTGCTCATGGAAATCCCCCAGCATGATTGATACAAGATAGACTTTCAGCCCTTTACCATTCACAGCGAATCATACAGAGTCATGAAATACGGAAAATTTGAAAGCAAATGTACATACACTCTCACACGATCCAGAAAGAGCGAAATCACAGAGTCATGATGCAAATAAAATCAGACAACAGATGCGCACTCACGCCAATCCAAGGAAAGCAGCCGTACCCTCACATAACAAGATACTCCGAGTAAATCATTCATGCCTGCAGCGCAGCGTCGTCGCGCGCCGCACCGCTCCCCTTCTTCCACGCATCCGTATGGTCTGCCCGGTCCTTGGCCACGCTCTCCTCGCCGACGGCACCCCAGCCACCGCCACCCGGCGTGTTGACGATGATGCGATCGCCCGCCGCCATGGCCGCTGAGTTTTTGGCGCCAATGTTGATGTACCGCTCCTCGTACTCTGCGCTCCTCGCCTCCTTGTCCTGCCGCTCGCTCGCCGTCTCGCCCTGCACCGACTGCATCGACCGCTGCCAGTCGGCCTTTTCCACGCGCCGCACCCACAGGTTCAGCCCACACTGGCCGTCCTCGCCGCCGCGCAGGCCGTACGGTCGGTACACGCGGCGCTCGCTGAGGATGGACACCTGCAGCGGGATCCGGAACTCAATGTCACGCACCACGCCATCGCCGCCCCGGTGCTGGCCCCGCCCGCCGGAGCCCTTCCGGATGGAAAACTCGCGTAATAGCACGGGATAGCGGCGTTCAAAGATCTCCGAGTCGGTGATGCGCGTGTTGGTCATGTGGACGTGCACACCGCTGGTGCCGATCCAGTCAGGACCGGCGCCGCTGCCACCCGCAATCGTCTCGTAGTAGCCGAAACCGCGCACGGCACTCTGACCAGTCACATTTCCGCCAAAGCCAAATGTGAGGTTGTTGCAGCAGCCTTGAGAGGCCGCGCAGGCTTCAAAGGCCTTGAGGACAACGTCTGTGATTCGCTGACTCGTGAGCACGTTGCCGCCCACGACGGCGGCACCAGGTGAGGGCGATAATAAAGATTTGGGTGGGATCTTGACATTGATCGGGCGCAAACACCCTTGGTTGAGAGGGATCTCTTGAGATACCAGGCATCTCAAGCAGTAAATGATGGCGCTGTATGTAATAGCCTCGGGAGCGTTGACGTTTCCGTATACCTGAGGGCCAGTACCAGCAAAGTCAAACTCGGCTTCGCCTTGTTCGGGATCGATCTTGACTTTGAGCTGGATTGGAGAGCCATCGTCCATGAAATCTAGAGCGGAGAGATCCCGTCCCTCGAATCTCTTGTAGACGTCCTTAAGCAGATTTCGGACGCACATCTCAGCATTCTTCTGAATGTTGACCATGTAGAACTGAACGGTTTCCTCGCCATACTCCTCAATCAGCGCCTCAATCAGAGAGATGCCCTTTTTGTTTGCTGAGACTTGAGCGCGCATGTCGCTAATATTGTCGGCAAGACAACGGGTACCACTGCAGCCAGGGTATTGTGCCGGACCCTCGTATAGAATCTCGGTAATGCGCTTCTCATCAAATTTCCCCTTACTAACAATCTTCTCACTCTTAAAGACAGCGCCTTCTTGGAAAAGTTCGCGTGAGTTCGGAGGCATGCTGCCAGCGGTGATGCCACCGATATCAGCGTGATGGGCACGCGAGGCGGCGTAGAAGAGAATACGAGTACCGCTCTCATCAAAGGCGGGCATGATAAGTGTAATGTCGGGCAAGTGCGTGCCGCCGTACGAGGGGTCATTGGAAGCAATGACATCGCCCTTTTCTAGTCGACCCTTCCAAATCTCCGCCTGTCGGCGAACGCAGGTCGACATCGATCCGAGATGGACTGGCAGATGGGGAGCGTTGGCTACTAAACCCCCATCACTGTCAAATATGGCGCAAGAAAAGTCCAGTCGCTCCTTGACATTGGTGCTGACACTTGTCTTTTGCAGAGCACGCCCCATTTGCTCAGCGATGGCCATGAAGCGATGGCCGAAAATACTCAGCATGATGGGGTCAACCTCACGCTCTGTTGATTTATGGGCCTCTTCTTTCACAGTTTCCTTCTGCAAGTCCAGGATGACATGTGTACCAGTAATGAGGGCCTTGGTTCGGGGGGTCACGACAATCGTCTGAGTGCCATCAGCAAGCATGGCGGGGCCTGCAATGACATCGCCGACAGACAGATTCTCGAGTTTGTAGATGGGCGTCTCGGCGCGGCCCCCTTCAAAATAAACCGGCTGTGTACTGTGTCGTTTGGACTCGGAAGCATCCTGGCGTCTGATTGTCTTGAGCTGCTCATCCACAGTCTTCTCATTGTTGCGGAAACTTCTACCAATACCACGAACGCGTACATCGTCCACGATGATATCTCGCTCGTCAAGGGTAAATCCGAATTCATAACGGTGCTGCTTGACAAATGCTTGGCCAAACTGCCAGTCCTTTCCGTCAAACAAATCCTTGGCCTCTGCCTCGGTAGGTTTCACAATCATGAGAGCAGATTCGGTACCACGGTAGCGCATGTTGAGATATTCTTCAAAAACAATCTCACTCGGCTCGAAACCCTGCTCCTTGAGCGCGGTGCGAGACTTTTCTTTGAGCTTTTCCATCTTGGATTGGAGATCTGCAACGACGTCGCCACCGTCAACCCAGACCGACGACTCTGGCTCTTGTCTTTCATCAACGACGTCCGCAAGAGCCATTCCGTAGGCCGACAAAACGGAAGAATATCGGTGGACTAGAATTTGGCGGATACCGAGAGACTCGGCAATTGCAACGGCGTGCTGACCACCAGCACCACCGAACGTGGCGAGCCTGTGCTTGGAAGAATCGTGGCCCTTCGCCTCGGTGATGGATCTGATGGGACGGGTCATGGCCTCGTTAGCAACAGTGAGGAAACCATAGGCAACTTCGTCAGCCGTCATGTTCTTTCCCGTCTCGCGATTCACTTGATCGGCGAGTTCTTGGAGTACCTTGCGACTGGCCTCGACATCCAAGCCCTCATCTTCATTCTTGCCGAAGATCTTCGGGAAGAACTCAGGCAGCAGACGACCTAGGTACAGGTTGGCATCCGTCACGGTAGCAGGGCCTCCTTTACGATAACAGGCCGGTCCGGGGTGGGCGCCGGCTGATTCGGGCCCGACAACGAAGAGGCCGTTCCGGAAGAAGAGGCGCGAGCCACCACCAGCAGCAACGGTATTAATGTCCAGCTGTGGTGATTGAATGGTGACGCCCGCAGTTGTTGTCTCAAAGACGTGCTCATATCTACCCTCACCGTAGCGTGATACATCTGTGCTTGTACCGCCCATATCAAAGCCAATGACTGGCGTCTTCGTATTTTCGTCGTACGAGGTAATTGCATAGCCAACAACACCTCCGGCAGGGCCAGATAAGATGGCCTTGAGACCCGTGAACTTTTCGACATCGACCAAACCACCGTCACTTTGCATAAACTCGCATCGAGCACCTCTCGGCCCATCTGTCTCCTGGACGCTGCGAGTGCCCAGGCCACCTGCAAAGCCGGACTGAAATCCGTCAATGTATTTCTTGATGGTGGGGGTGAGATAGGCATCAGCACAGACGGATGTTGCGCGGGGAACGAGCTTGATCATGGGCATCAGCTCGTGGCTGAGAGAAATATGAGTAAACCCAACTTCCTTGGCGAGCTTTCCGATAGCAGCCTCGTGGTCAGGGAATGTGTAGCCGTGCATAAGGCAGACAGCGATGCTTCGGATGCCTTGGTTGAAAATTTGCTTCAGTTGCGCCTTGACGTCTTGATGATTTGGCCGACGCATTACGCGAACTGTCTCGCCTGACAAGCCGCGGACGAGTGCTTTAGTGTGGGCAGCCTCTGTGCCGGCGACGGTGTCGGCCTCGGTGATGGTTCTCTCCGGATCCTCAGCGTAGTCTTCCAATGTGACACGCTCATCAACTTCGACAACCTGTTCGTACAAGACATCCGGTTTCCGGATTGCAAGGTCAAAGATTTTCGGTCTCGATTGGTTACCGATTGTAAGGCAGTCCTTGAAGCCCTTTGTGACGATGAGGGCGATGCGTTCGCCTTTGCGCTCGAGCAAGGCATTGGTAGCGACAGTGGTGCCCATGCGGATGGAGTCAATTTTGGAGGTGTCGAGTGGCTCCCCACGGGGAATATCACGGCCGGTGAAGTGGCTCATGATGCGGCGGATACCTTCGAGAGGTGCATCCTTGTAGTTTGCGGGATCCTCGGAAAGGAGCTTGATTATGATTTCCTCGCCATTGTGCTCGCCGACGCAGTCGGTAAAGGTGCCGCCGCGGTCGATGGCAATACGGATTCCCCGGGACTTGGAGACCTGTGCCATCTTGAAAGATCTGTCCGATCTCTAGGCGTGAGTCGTGAACAGGACTTGGGCTGTTGAAGAAGAGGAGGGGCAGGGAGGATGGACAATGCACTTGGATGCTACCCCGCCAGAATGATGCAAACGGAGGATATTGAGAGCCACCTGTCTGCTCCAGCCAGGCCAGTTTGTTGAGAGAAGGGATTTGGATGCAGACGAGCGGAGGCTTAAAGACGGACGATCTTATGTGATTTTTTTCCCATCAAAATCGAGGCTGGCAGTCTCTCGCATGAGGGTGAAGCGTTGGCGGGGTTCCACCTCCGCGAGCCCACCTTATTGATATTGAATGCCGCTGTCGCCGCTACCAGGAGAGCTTGGAGTTGCAGTGATCCTGATGTCCTCCGGTCTTCAGGTGCAGAGCCGGGGCAGCTACATTCATACCATTGATTTCCGCAGCCTTTTTCCATGTTCAAACAACTGCATTTTGCAACAGACAGGGTATGAAGAGCCATTATCACGATAAAGTCTGGAGGTACAGGGTAGGATATCCGGGTGGGTTGACGCTGGCCGTCCAGCAAAGCGTGTCATGTATGGAGAAAATGACGGGGGAAAATAATAGGAAACAAGATAAAAATAAAAGGAGTAGAAAGGGGTGTTCTGTTCCATATCAAGGCACCTAAACAGTATGCCTTGGCCAGCAGTGTGTGCCTTGGCCACTCTCTCCGACTCGCATCTCCTGGTAGGTTATTAAAATACAGGGTATCCTTGAGTGCAAGCTAACTAATAGCTAGATGGAAAACAAAAGGGCACAGACGTATTTTCATGACAAATGAAAATCACTGTATCGCTTCTACTCAGCACACAAATCAGATATATTCCCCTGTACCTCGTCCCAGCTGTCACATCGCGTATCTATCCCACCCTGAGTATCAATGAGTAAGCAAACACGAACGCAACATGCCCACATGTTTACGAAGCCTCTTTGCCAAGTTTTTTTTATTCATGCAGACTTTGGAGTAAAGTGCCCGCCTCTGGCCGGGCGTTTGAACATTATTGGACCGTCATGGGCATGCTTAATGCTTGTTATTATTATTACCGACTCGACTGCGCGATCTCGACGTCATGACGACGCCAGGGTGTGCCTCAACTCGGCATCCCAACCGATGTTTGGAGCTTGCTCAATGGTGACACTGGTCATATTAGTATATTAATATAGTAATACAGAATATAGGTGGGCGGTCCCATAAAATCCCTGACCGATTGTTCGACAGCCAAGCATCAGCCACACACGGCAGCGACTTGTTGTGCCACAGAAGAGCGCTGGAAATTGCCAGTTATGCCGTGGCTGGCGGGGGACAAGGCCAGGGATTCGTCATGTCCATGACCTCATCCAACAAGGCCCCGTGGCCATGCATCTCCAACAGTGGCGCCAGACGCCACAAGCCACGCTCAATATAGCATCTTTGAGATGCTTGCTTGATACCCAAGCATCCAAGCCCCAGTCGCCACGCAAGCGTCGGGGAGGAGTTGCCGGCAGTGAGTGACTGGTGGTAACTGGTTATTGTTTCGTCTCGAACAGGTTGTATGTCTGCACTTGTTGTCAAAGGTGGCATGCGTCATGGGACTGTATTCCCTGTCGGTGAAAGAGGAGAAAAAATGACGAGAGGTGTTTGTCCTACTGCGCAAAGCACTTAAGCTGAACCTATGAAAAAAAAACATAAAGGCAGACCATTCCCCAGCTTCATTTGTAAATGTTCGTTCCCCAAGCAGATACCCATCGCATCCAGCCTTGTACTTATTCTAGAGCAAGTTCGCTTTTGTGCTTTAATTTCCAAGCTTCCATTTAGCATCAATTACCATGGCCGTCGACCGTCTCGTCAGTCTCATTCTCCGCGGCGCCGAGCTCGTCTTCTCCGCCATCGTCGCCGGTGTCAACGGCGAATACCTGCGCAAGACCAGGGGCACTGGCGGCACCCAGTGGCGCTTCATCTACACTGAAGTCGTCGCCGCCCTCGGCATCTTCTTCGCCCTCATCTGGCTCATCCCCTTCTCAAGCACCTTCACCCACTGGCCCATCGATTTCCTGCTCAGTATCCTCTTCTGGATCGCATTTGGCATCCTCGTCAACGTAAGCCCCCCCCCCCCCCCCCCTTCTCTCTTTGCCTTGTTGTCCTCCACGCGCATTGCTCACACACCCCGTTCAACAGCTTGTCGGTAGCAGCTGTGGCGCCGTCTTCAACTGGAACAATGTCCATCCCATCCACGGCGACCAGTGCGGCAAGTTCAAGGCCACCATTGCCTTTTCCTTCCTGTGCGCCATCCTCTTCCTCGCGTCTGCTCTGATCGGTCTCCTCTGGACCCGGAAGCGCGAGTCCCGGGCCGACAACGTCCATGGCCGCCGCTGGTACCACCGCGGAACTCGCCGCAGCGCCGTCTAAGTAATCCGGCCCGGCCGACGAGCGTATCAAGGGGCAGAACGGCGATAAAACGTCGCGCAGCCCCAGAACAATTCGTATTACGAGATACAATTCAGCACGAGATTGACCTATACGTTGCGACTTGTTTGATATTAGTTGATGATACCTCCGCAATTTGATAGCGCCTCACAGCACTTTTGGTCTTGCGATGCTAGGATGATGAATGATGAGCGATGGAAATATGCGGGATATGTGTTGCTACGATATTATGCTTTCTATACCTCCAAGACTCATTAATTTATTTTGCGATTCTACTTCAACTTGAGCCCAATCTCTTTCCAATAACGCGACATGTCCACTGCAATCCCGATTACTAGCGTTCGCAGCGCGATGGTTGCTGGATGCTTGGATGCTAAATAATTCCTGAATTTAGTGTACGGTCCTAGCCCTCTTCTCTCTCCTTCGTTTTCTTGTTGTTCTTCCTATTTCTGTATTTTCTTTTTTTCTTCTCATCATTTTCACAATAACAATGCCTTTGTTCTTGGTCGACAATTCTGGCAGGTCGGTCATTTGTACGACGCGAACCTTGGCGGAGTATCAGCTCCGGCATCCTAGCCAGCCTTTCATTCAGTAACAAAAATTGTCTACATCGTAACTACAGATTAGGCAAGTAACATTTGGCCGGGAGTATCATGCTTGAGATGTTTCGTGCATGCAGGCCCAGTGGATGTCTTGAATCTAAAATCAGCCCTTCCTTTTCATGAACTATTCCTGCAGCGCCTGTCTCTCGACACGTCACCCGAATGGCTATGTTCCAGAACAATTCTATAGGGCAGCGTAATGTGACCATGCAGCAAGCATGGCGAGATTGCAGGACTGCCTTATTATTAGAAGGCCGTAGCCTAGTTGTCCGAGACCAGTGAGCAAACCCTTGTCTTTAGTTGCTCACTACTGAGAGCTTCTTTTTGATGCCCAGTTTGAAGCAAGATTCCGAGACGGAAACGCGGCATCGCGATCGAGATCGTAAAGCTGAAAATCTATGCTACAACGTGGTCAGGACTCAGCACCTCATACTCGCCCACCCACTTGGCGCCACCATTGCCAGGGAAGCAATACGACGATCCCTGACAAGACGACACCGTCACTATCCCGCAAGAAGCCACACGGCCGCCTGAGCCAGCCACAGGTAACAGCCGGCCAGGGAATCAGGCGCCGGATCTGCAGACCAGAATTGCATCAGAATTGGGAAAAAGAACGCGTCTCGACAAATGATCGGGCTGCGTCGCTGTCCACCTGCAGGCCCAAGAAAAAAGTGAAGAGTGGTGACGCCACCACAGCCACAGCCACACCCAAGATCAACCAGGGTACGAAAAAGCTGCACCCAAAACTGCGTATGTTTTGCGTCATCTTCCCCAGTATCTCGACCCCTCTATGCGCCCCCATCCAGCTCCCTCTCGACTGCCTCTGATGAGGTCAACTGGGGGTCCTGGCTAATGCCAGTCAGCTAACTACTAAGCAGGTAGGTACTACTCAACTCCACCTCCTTGAAACCGTTTGGCCCAACGGTGGCCAAGGAAACTACTGCTCTAGCCGTAATCCAGCTAACAATAATTCCCCGCGTTGCGGCGGTTGCTTAGGCTCGCTCAAACGGCTCTGTCATCTCGAATGCGATTCAACGTCAGGATGACGCCGCCTGCTCACCCCTGCCCACAACTTCATATCGCGGTTCCCTGTGGCTGCTGTGGCTGTCGTGTCGGGTGTGACAGATGCCGTCAACATCTATGACGATGACCAAACCGTATTCTCGATGATCACTGGTAGACAGGCCCGTTTAATTCAGTTTCTGTGACATCCCGGCTGAAATCTTGCCTTGATATCGTCAAGAGGCGTGCAACAAAGGTTGCCCATGAGTTCATTGCATGCCGTTGGGATTCGCCTATAAAGAGTGCACGATGCCGGCCCTCAGATGAAGATTTCTTCCCCATCACACAACAAAATACAAACTAAGCAACTCTTTGATACCCAAAGCAAATTTCCAACAAAAATTCTTCTTATACAACGTCTTCTACCTTCGTCTCACATCTCAAGTCATACATCCATACCCACCATCATGTCTTCCCTCGTCAACAAGGTCAAGGAGGTTCTGCACTCTGACAAGGACAACAAGCAGACTCACGATACCACCACTACCGGCGCCCACAACTCCCGCCTGAACGAGCCCCGTGTTGACTCACAGCACGATGCCCGCACATCTGCCCTGCACTCAGGCACCACTGGCACCGCCGGCACTACTGGCTACACCACCAGTGACAACTACGCCACCGGCCCGGCCTCCAACACTGCTGGCCCTCACTCTTCCAACATTGCCAACAAGGCCGACCCTCGTGTCGACTCTGATCTAGACGGTCGCAACCGTGTTGGTGGTGCCGGAGTTGTTGGTGGTGATGCCACGCAGAGCCGCACCACCGGACCTGCTTCCAGCACCGCCGGCCCTCATTCCTCCAACATCGCCAACAAGGCCGATCCCCGTGTCGACTCCGACCTTGACAGCCGCAACCGTGTTGGTGGTGCCGGTACCGGTAGCGGCTTTGGTGGAGGTGTCGGCGCTGGTGATGCCACGCACAGCTACACCACTGGGCCTGCTTCTAGCACTGCTGGCCCGCACTCCTCCAACATCGCTAATAAGGCCGACCCTCGCGTCGACTCTGACCTCGACAGCCGCAACCGTGTTGGTGGTGCCGGAGTTGTCGGTGGTGATGCCACGCACAGCCGCACCACCGGACCTGCTTCCAACACCGCCGGCCCGCACTCCTCTAACATCGCCAACAAGGCCGACCCCCGCGTTGACTCTGACCTGGATGGCCGCTCTGGCGGCTACAACACCCGTAGTGCTGCTGCTGCTGGCGCGACCGGCGGCGCCGTCGGCGGCCAGGCTCTCCACGGCCAGCAGTACAACACCACCACCGGCAGCGGCGGTCTTGACACCACCGGCTCTGGCCTCAACACCACCACCGGAACCTCTGGCGCTGGCTACGGAACCGGAAACACCCTCGGTAGCACCGGTACCCACGGCACTACCAGCACTCACCACGGTCACCACAGCGGTGTCTCCGGCACCACCGGCCACACTGGTCCTCATGGAACCGGCGCCACCACTGGCCTCACTGGCGCCACTGGCACCTCTGGTCTGACTGGCACCACTGGCCACTCCGGCACTCACGGTACTACCGGTCACCACACCTCTGGCCACACCGGGACTCACGGTACTACTGATAATCACACCTCCGGAGTCACTGGCACTCACGGTACCACCGGCCAGCACGGCACCACCGGCTCTACCGTCGGCGGCCTTGGCGGCGGCATCAACACCACCCCCGGCCCCGCTCCCAACACCGCCGGTCCTCACAAGTCCGACATGCTGAACAAGGTTGATCCCCGCGTCGACAGCGACCTGGACGGTAGCAAGACTGTCGGCGGCAACAACACGTACGCTCGCTCCTAAGAAACCAACGCAAAACGTGATGAGAGGAGCAGCTCGCTGACATTTATGGCTCCCGGCGATCCAGCACCAGAAAGGATCCCACGGACGCGGCGCAGGTACCCCCTTCGGTTCTTCAAAAGCACGTCGGCCCCCCGACCATTGCACATGACGACGCCTCGCATGACCGCGAGCGCCGCCACAGCGCAACCCACCGCGAGTCGCACAGCGGTCTGTAAGGACTGCGCATGATGACGAGTATATGAGTTCTTTTCACAAAGTATTCTTGTTTTAGTTGGCTTAATTATCAAACTTTCATATTTCATCCGTGTACTACAAGTTTAGTTTGTTAATTCAACTGTCTTCATCATAACGCAATCCAAAGTGACCGTGTCGCGATGAAATTGTCCCGTCATGGTTTCACTCTTCAGAGAGCCACGTACAAAGAAATCAAGGCGAAAAGTGTAATAGACATAAGAGTGGCCAACAAGGTTATCCGATTACCACTGAAGCCTTAAATCCTTTTCAATGCCTACTTGCCTATGGTTATGATAACGGCACGCAGCTGAGCTTCCTAAAACGCAAAGTCCCTCGTCTTCTCCTTCAGAACGCGGTAGCTCTCCGGCCTAAAAGTATCTTTCAGCAGCGTGTTGAACAGCAAGAAGGTGTGCAGCATGGTCGGATTTTCCGGCGTCCACTCCGGCCATTCGAGCCACCTTCTCTTGTCGCCCTCCATGCCATTAGGGGGAGGGGGCGGGCCATTGGGGTCGAGGTGATAGAGAAAGTTGAGGTAGTAGGACCTGGTAGACTGCGCGGGGATGCCGATGCCGTTGAACATCATATTCAGGTCGGTACCGTGGGGTGTGCCGTAGTACCCGGTCAGGCCGGTGGCGAAGGAGCTCAGGGACGACCAGCGCTTCACCTTGGGGTGCGAGGCCGCCATGGCGTGCAGCGCCAGGCGGCGGGCAAGCGTGAATACGATGTCGCCCAGGAGGGCGGCGAGCCGCTTGAATCCCGGGCCGTTGCCGTACGTGTCCTGGTACCACTCGTTTCCCTGGCCAGTCCCAAAGGGGCTGCCGGCGGCGGAGTCCTCGGGGTAGGCGGCGGCGAGCTCAGCGATCGACGCCAGCGGCGCCTTGTCGAAGAAGTACTCCTGGAGGTACTCGATCAAACGGTCGTTGCTGTTGACGTGCCACTGTGCAAAGGCGAACACGGTGCCCTCGTCCGCCTGGTCGGTCAGGATGGACGGCACGGCAAAGTACCGGCCCGTGGCGGCGATGATCTCCGTGCTGTCCACCAGCACCCTGCCGTCCTGCCGGGGCGGAAACGCCAGCGCCAGGGAAGAGTTGTCCAGGATGCGCGGGACGCTGTTGGCCGCGTGGTAGAAGCGCGGGAACGGCGCGTCCCGCAGGCAGACGAGCTTGTCCACCGCGTCGCCGCAGGCGGCTTCCCGGGCGACCTGGTCAAACATGTCCTGGGCCCGCCGCGAGTCGGCCGGCTCGGTGACCAGGACGCTGCCCGAGTTCATGATGGCGCCACGGAACAGCGCCTTGCGCTTGTACGTGGCGTTGCCGTTGTGCAGCGCCAGCTGGTCAAAGACGGAGATGGAGCCGGCCGACTGGCCCCAGAGGGTGACGCGCTCCGGGTCGCCGCCAAAGTAGGCAATGTTGTCGGCCACCCACTCGAGCCCCATGCGCTGGTCGAGGAGGCCGAGGTTCGTGCTGCCGTCGGCGAGCATCTCGGCGCCGGCCAGGAAGCCAAAGGCGCCGAGGCGGTAGTTGACGCCGACGAAGATGAAGGGCTGGGCAGCCGGCTTCTGCGCCGAGGCGAACTCGAGGAACTTTTCGGCGTCGTTGAGGTTAGTCGCGCCGGCAGAGAAGCCACCGCCAAAGATGTAGAAGAGCACCGGCAGCTTGGCGTCGGGGAGCGTGCCGCGGGGCCGCTGGATGTTGAGGGTGAGGCAGTCCTCCTGGCCGCGGATGGTGCCCGGCGGCCACTCCTTGGGCGTCATCACCTGCCCGAGAAGCGGCGGTAGCAAGACTGCGCTGGTGTTGAGCGGCATCTGCGGACAGGCCGCCGCCGCCTGGGTGGCGTCGAAGCGGCCGAGCGGCTCGGACCGCCGCTCGGGCGGACGCAGCCGGCGCTTCCCGATCGGAGGTTTGGCATAGGGGATGCCGTGGAAGCTTTCAACGCCGGTGAGATTGCCGATGATGGTGCCGCCAGGTATTTCTACCGTCACTTCCGCGGCACTAGGCACATAGGTGGACAGCGGCGTGGAATGGGGTGCCGCGACAGCAGAGAAGGGGAGAGCGGCCAGGGCCACGATGGAGAGCTTCATTGGTTCGGCTTTTCAAAGGCGCGAATGGGCCAAGTCATGAGTCGAGCGTCATAGCATACCCGTCTCTGCTCAATTCTAGGGAGGACATTAGAGACTTATTATACATAGGCCATCCTCCTGGCAAGAACCGGCTCGTGGAAGAGACTGTGTGTATCAGCAGTACGTCAGAGGTGTGGTCGAAAATGTCCGCGTGAGGCGTTTTCTTCTTTCCAAAAAGTTGTAATAGCAATAGCCGCCTCGGTGCAGAAGGTCGCTGTGTCTCGGGCCAAGGCCGCCGGAGACAGGCCGCCATGATGAAAGTGTCCCGAATTGGGAAAGACAGTGAGAAACCTCCTTCTCGTGGCTGGCTAAGATGAGACGTCATGTTTTCTTTTTGCTCCCGCCCAGCTATGTCTCGGATGATGATGATGGGTAGACTGGTCAAAAGTTCGTCCTGGAGTTGAAGTTGAAGTAGGAGCTAGCTATTCAGCTATTCGCTGACCTTTTAACTGAAATTTTCGGCAAACATGGTCTTTCAAATACTAGACATACGTCACTGTTCAGCCGGTTAGTTCAAGACTTGCATGTCCATGACAGCCTTTTGATTCAAGGAGAACGATCTAGGCCAGAGACGCAGTTGTGAATGCAATTGACGTGGCAAAGAAAGTCTAGGACATGCCAGCACATGCACCTTATTTCTTTTTTTGCGTGAACAGCCGGATAGATTTTCGGACAAATTTTGACAGACCTACGATTAGCTGGCCGTCGCTGGCCGTCGCGTCGGGCGGCTGACAGCTAGTAGACACCATCAAGACAGCCGTTGAGGCATCACGTATCACCTGCACAGTTTCACTTGTTGATGGACGAGACAGCGTTATCGACGGGTGTCTTGAAGGGTAATTTTGCTTTTGTCGCTGAGCCCTTCTTTTTCTCCCTTTTCCCTTTTCCCTGCCTTGACACCGATGTTGAAAGTAGGGCTGCTCTCAAACCAAGGTGCCGCACTCAGGGATGTATGAAGGCGCAATCAAGATTATAAGCTTCATATTTAATAGCAGAATTTTCTCCGGCAAAAGACAAGCACAATCAATAACTAGTATGGTTTACTTACTGGCACTTTCTGGTAGTTGAATATAGCCTCAGCCAGCCTGTTGATTGTCGCCGCCTAGAATGGCCGCCCCACCATGCCTACTACAGGGTACATACAAACGCAGACGACTGCAACAACTTGACTTCTACAAACATCTCAACTCCTCAGAACTGCTTCATCCAGAGAATCGCACGGCTTTCCCAGCACACTTCAAATACATCAAACAAAAGGCAGCATGCAAGCCGTATAATGTCCACCTCCATCTCCCAGGCCCTCTGGGACTCCCGCATACCCCTCCACATCACCCATCCAGCCGCGCCCAACACACCCTTCATCACCAGCATCCCGCGCTTCTCCTACCTCGCGCTGCTGCTGCCGCGCCTCTCTGCCTTCTTCGACACGCCCTGCTCCAGTTTCCATTTTGACAATGTTCTTCTACGCAATCTTGCCGCCGGACTGCTCGTCGACCTCTACCGGCCCGCGCTGCCCTGGCGGCTCGTCGTCAACGACGGCGTGAGCTGGGACATTTCCGACACCTTTCTCAACGCAGCCAAGGAGGTAAATACACTTCCATCCCCTGATTTCTTCCTTTTCAGTACACCGATCCGTAGACAGTGTCTAACCAACGCGTATCCATCATTTGCTAACCCACTCATAGGCAGACTTTGTCCGCAACGGCAATGCCAACCAAATCATGAAAATGTCCAAAAGCGACACCACCCAGCTCTGGCACGCCGTCATCGACAACGACTACGCCGCCTTCTCCCGCATCAACAACCGCCTGCTCAACACGCCCACCGCCCTCAAGCACGTCCCCATTCGCATCTACCTGCCCCTCGCGCCCGCAACTGGCGGGGATCAGGCCCTGCCGGACACGCCGCATGGGGGGGAAGCCTCCTCCGCGGGCACTTTCAAGATCATCCAGTCCCTCGTGCAGCCACTCGGCGCTGATCGCAGGCCACGGCTTTTGGGCCAGGTGCTCAAGGAGATGATGCCCAAACTGTTCCCGAGCAGCAGGGATCCGGTCATGGCAAACGTTCTCCTTCATGGTGTCGCGGTGCCCTTCAACGCCCCGCTGCCTGACCTCATGAAAGAAGCGGCCTATCCTGATGGCTGGCTAAACTTTGTCGTTGTTGTCTTGTGATTCATTTCGTTGGGTTCATACTGCTGTCTTTTTTTAACCTACAATGCGCATAGCGGGTTGGAGTTTATCATGTAGTTTATAACTACTTTACTAGCCAAGATGCTGTGCTTCCCCAGTCATGTGAAGGTAATGTTCTTCCCCATGAGGCTTTTATATGCGTCATCTATTGCCTTCCGTTTAAGACCTCGCACCTCCTCCTCTTCATCCATCTCTTCAACATCGTCAACATCATCAGGCCCAGGGATGGTCATCATCCACGCACGGATGCGTCCATCTAAATGAGCACTATATATTGTCCCCAGCGACTGCGCGCCACCCATGACTGGGCCGAGTGTGCGACAGCCGCTTCCACCAGCGCCTCGCCAAGCCATGGTCGTAATTCTATTTCGGCCAATTTCGGCACTGCGCGGACCAACAGGATTCGTCATGCCGGGGCCACGTAGGCGCGTGATGACAGTACCGTCGTGCATGTTCAACACCAGCATCTCCTGGTCGTTGGCCCAGACGAGAGCATCACCTGTGCTACAAAGACCTGATGGTGACAGGAGCATGCTTGCCGTCTTGGGGTGCTGATTCTGGATGACCGACCCAAAGCTAGCAAGGGTATTTGCGCCCGTGTCGGCGTCCCAAACGCGAATCTTGCGGTCCAAGCCGGCCGTGACAATGTACCTGCCATCATCCAACCATTTGATTGCATTTACAGCTTCATCGTGGGCCTGAGATGACGCGCGGTAGTGCGGTTGACGGTCCCAGTCAGCGCCATTTGCCGCCGCGAGGGTGAAGCGATGCACCACCCCAAGAGAGTCTTCCTGGTCAAGCTGGGCGACGGCGCCTCCCGCGCGGCGAATGTCCCATATGCGCACCTTGCCGTCGGCATGCCCGCTGGCGAGGATATGCTCTTGCTGCGGGCTCCACGCGGTGCTGAGGACCGGCCCTCCGTGAGCCACGAGCGCCTGAACGGCGGCGCCGGACTTGAGGTCGACCAGCCGCACGTTGGAATGCTGCGTGGCGCACGCGACGAGGAGGTGGTCGGCGACGGGACTCGTCGCGTGCGAGTAGATCGTGGCGTTGAGCGGAAACTCGGCCGACAAGGCCGCGCGCGGCGTCGACCACAGCTTCAGCGTCTTGTCGAACGAGCTGGAGAGGAACGCGCCCGGGTCGAACGGGTAAAAGGCCAGGTGCGTAACACCGTGGCTGTGGCCCCTGTTGCCGCTGCTGCGCGCATCCTGCGTTGAGCGCGCAATCGTCAGTGCCGGCTGGAAGGTGTGCACCGTGTGAGGGCTCGGGGCGCTCTCGAGATCCCAGATCTTGATGGAGCCGTCAGCACCGCCGGATATCATCAGGCGGCCGTCAAACTTGTCGACCTCGAGGGCAGTAACACCGGCACCGTGCGCGCGAATGTTGTGCGCCCTCTCCTCGGTCACGGAGGGGCCGCCTCTGGCCGAACCTTGGGACGTCAGGATTTCGCCATTGAAGCGATGTTGTGGTGCGGGTGCAAATGTGCGGATCAGGTCGCTGGCGAGGCTGCGTGCAAAGTCCTGGGGCCTGAGATCGCCAGTCTCACGTGCGAGGATACGAGTCTGCATTCATTTGAGTCATGCGACAGCACCGGCTGCCGAGTTTGCTGTCGTGTTTCTGAATGCTCAAGAGGATAGAATGAGTTCGAGCGAAATGCTGAAGTAATAAAATATAGTGGGCCACCTGGCTCCGTTGAACTATCATCGCCACAATTCCTCCGACGAGAACTTGCCTCTTCAAAGCTACCTTGGCACTTACAGTCAGTCAGCGCACAAATGCAGGCGAAATGCTGTGAAAAAATCACAAATAGTCGATTCATTCTTTGAATCCCACCTCTCTGTTGACTTTCGGCGGGCGATAGCGATGGACTCAGAGTACGGGCATTCGAGCCGCCAGCAGACGCCTAATTTCGACTCCTCTGCCGCGGGGTCTGTTCGCGATCCGCTGGACAACCTACAATCAGCTGAAACGAAGCGACCCAAACGTCGCATTTCCACTCTTTACGATGCTATCGCTGGTTAGTCTTGCACTCAAGACTACAGCCACAGATCCCTAATGCTAACATCGCCTAGGCCGACTCACATCTCGCAGCACCCTAGCCGGCGGCAAGAGCAGTAAAACCTTTACCTCCGAGTACTCTCTGCGCGAAGTCATTTATGGGCCAGCTGAGGTTCTCTTCCGTCGTAAGGGTGCACCCCAGCGCTATGCTGAGCACGACATCTACTACGCGCACGAGAGGGACCTTCCACGGGCAGGCCGTGGAGTCTTGCCGGAAAGCGACTTGCTCAAGGCCATCCACGACTACTCGGGGGAGTTCTACGATAATCTTCGACGCCGCAAGATTTTCCAACGCCGCAAGAATCTCCGTCGCCGCGAGAGTCTCCGACGCCGCAAGAATCTCCAACGCCGCAAGAATCTCCAACGCCGCAAGAATCTTCAACGCCGCAAGAATCTCCAACTCTGCAAGAATCTCCAACGCCGCAAGAAACCCCGACGCCGCAGGTATGCTAGCTCGCTAAACTATAACGTATATGAGGCTAGCATGGATGCGACCGCGCTGCTTGCGTTTGGCATCCTGCTTGAGGAAGCCGGCCGTGAGATCTTGGGCAAGAGAGGTGACATGGTTTTCACAGAGGGCGTCGAGCCGGTGGAGGAAAAGGACGAGGAATCTCCGCGACTCCAGAGCACACAGACTCTCAACGACATCGTCGTGCCGCTTGAGCATTTCCCACGCGACGTCCAAACCGAGAGGGCATCCAAACGCCGCAAGGTTGGCAGCTCGAAATGACAAAAGTCTTGATCTGTTTTTTGTTCGCGAAAACTTGAACTTACGTTTTGTTCTCCGACTTTGAAGTAGAGCATGATGAAGTTGCCACCTTACCTCGCAAATTACCCGGCATGCGAGATCCTTCCTTCGAACTGCTGCTTTAGTACAGGCCCAACGAAGAGTTAACCAACCCCAGAGCAACAAAATGATGCGGTGGCGAGAACCCCGAAGCGACTGCCAAGGCATCGCGAAACTCTCCAGCTGCTCTCCAACAGATTCAACGCTGCGGACAACCGGTGTAACAAACAAGAACCCCGTTTCGGATCCTCTGCAATCACGACTGGGCAGGGGTCGCTAGCTTGGACAGGAGAGCGAGTCCTCCAACGCCCCTGGCTCACAAACGACCAACGGCCCATGTGGATAAATGTCGAGGATACAAATACGAATGCCTAGCAAACATCTTGGCTATGTACTGGATACTTTGGACATAAGAATTAGGGCTCAAAACATTCGATGAGCAAGCGACCAGCGTCCCCATTTGATGTCTCAGTCGCAACATTTGCAGGGGGAAAGTACGAAGGTGGCCGATACGCATCGTCACCGCCTTGTCGACAACAAGCTTTCGTGACGCCGATCAAGGCCCATTAAAAAAAGTGAGCACAAAATTGGGAGCTAACACACCTCACGGGCCCTCTTGAACTTCCTGGTACTTGAGGAAAATCCTACGATATTCTGCCTGCTACCCCCCCAGCAGATAACAATAAGGCTCACCAAAGTCCATTGTTTGCGAAGCATAACTGAGTCTTCCGTCGACATCGTTCATAGCCACTGGACTATGGAGAACTCCCTCCTTACCGCTCATCGAAAACTGGCAAAGGGTACAAGCGGCCGTCCAGAGGCGGCGATGTACTGGGTCTGTGCAGCTGCAACGGCAGTACTTTCGTGTTCCTTGCTTCTAGGGTCCAATGAACAGTATCATTCGCGGTGTATCAAGACAGAGGCGAGATGGTACAAAGATGGTACGGGATACAGGATGCAAAGATTAGCATCGCTGTACACATAATTCAGGCACAGTAGCGGTGTATCGAGATGTCTACGTCGGTGATCGAGCGTACGGATGCAAGGGGGTCCGTCCAGGGGACCAATGCCTAGATTCTCCACTGGTAGAGAATAAAAAAAAAGGATTTGGAAACTCGTTTATTCGTATTGGAAATGTCCACTTCTCTGGACCTGGTATGATATCCTGCATATGATCAACATCACCTGTCCAGATGAAGTGGTATTCCTACAAAACTCTCCGCTAATCCGGCAACAACTTTGCGCACTATCTTGCCGCGACGGATGAGATTGGATTTTCTGGCAGTACTTGCTACCCCTTTACAAAGTACACACAGTTGTGGCCATGGCACAGTCTCAGCCTCCAGTAGCCAACCTAACGGTCGGCTTTCTACAATAGTGTGCGAGTAACCCCCAACCCGCGTTTCTATTTCTCTCTTTGAATCGCACTTTGCCCACTTACCCACCAGTAACAAGGTAAAAGTCGTGGGGGTCAGGCTGTCTGGTATGCATGCATGTCGTGCTGGGAGGGGGAGGGGGTCAGGCTACTCTGTCGATGTCGACATCAACCTCGCCCAACGAAACGAGCAAACCTGCAAGACCCCTTTCCCCAAGACATGCGTAATTGCTGTCAGCTAATACTCAGCCGCATTCCTCGGTGAACCAGGTCCCATAGCTGGTGGTTTTGGATAGAAAAAAAACGGCGTGTCATCTTTGCAAGCCCCCGCGATTTATTAGAGCAGCCATGCAAAGACACGATCGCGATTATTTGCTTTTGGCATCAAACGGCCCGCCGGCGAAACACCAGCTTTTACATACGGAGTGCAGCACGGAGTTTCCCCGACAAATGCCATACTTGCTTTTTGGGGGGGGGGGCATTCTGCTCGCTCAAACGGTCGGGGCGGCTAGCCAATGGCAAAGGAGAAGAGAAGGCAAAAGGAAAAAAAAAACATTAGGGCTTCGGGCTGTGTCTTGCGGGAATTATAGGTCGCAAAACTTATTTTTTTTTTCGAGTTGTGACAGAAATTGACGGCGGTGGGAACAGCCAACGGGTTGGCCAATGGCAAGGATACAGAGTTGCAGCACAATACATATACATTTACTGTTGCGTTGTCTCGAAAGCAGCAATCCGAAATTACGAGAGCTGGGTGGTGATCAAAATGACAGATCAGCGGCGGGGCAGAACTGTCCGAGACACTCTCTACTACCGTCCTTGTTAGTGGAAGATGGCTGTTAAGAGAGAGCTTTGTTTTGGGAGTTGTTGTCCTGAAGTTGATGATGCTTGACCATCAAGTTGTACGGGGTTAAAGCTCATGTGAATCTAATGCATAGTTTGTTCTGCCTTCATGCTTCTTCTGACCCGCCTTCGTCTATTCATCAGGGAGGGCGTTCCGGGGCGATCAGGACCTGATCCTCTAACTAGGTTGATGTTGTTATGTCAGCTTGGCTGCAGGGGACGGGGCATTGTTCTACAGGCGACGTGCGAACGAATTCTCGGGACTTGGACTTGGCAGCCGTCATGTCACTCGGCCTTGATTCGCGCTGTTCTGGCAGTTCATAGGTCTCGTTGCGATGGAACCGTCATCTAAGTAATCTGTATTGTAGAGGCCATTGTCACAAAAAATCACCTGGTCGGCTGACCTCACATATGCACTGGATACAGCCTGAGCGGCTATAATAGCGCGACCGATAGTTAAGCTTATTATAGAATGAATGAGCAGATTCTGAACTTGCCAGTAAAAGTTAGGACGCTAAAAAAAAAAGCTGGTCTATGTACTAGCATGTGGGATAGCAAGACAGTCCTGAATTTGTGAATCTGTCCGATTGAGATCAAGTTACAAGCCGTCTACGTCATCTCCTAGCTCCAAAAGAACATCTGCCCTTTACAAGCAATTATCAATTGAATCCGGGAGGGCAAAGCTGTCACAAAGGAAGCCGTATTCCGATAACCCCTTAAATCACTTGGTCAGAGTCTGTGTGGCATTTTGCGCAACCTCGATGCGAGGGGAACATTGAGACACCATTCTAGAAACACAGCCAAGATATTATGGCCAGCTTTCCGACTGGTATTGAGCTGAGCCCAGCCACTTTGTGGGACTCGGCAGATCTCCAAGTGCGGATAGGTGACGAGGGAACATCGTCCTGTCCTCCAGCCACGTTGGGCAGTATTGAGAGACATGCTGTTCGGATGCTGGCGTTCCGATGGTCGAGTCGCGGGAATGGGAGTTGTGGTCGGGCTCAATCCGGAGCTTTCTTTATTACAAGGCTGTTATCTTTTTCTTTTTTTTTTCTTTTTTGCTCGTTCAGAAATCTGGTCTTGTTGCGTACATCTACTGTACTCCGTACAGAGGCCGCATTTTCTGCCCTGGAGGGTTGTACAAAGGATAGCTAATAAGTGGCATAATAAATTAACTGTGGATTTCCGAGTTCCGTGCGTTACCGGTCACGAGTTCCTCCGTAGTTGGTGCGCCGTCCCAACAGTTCTCCGTTTCAGGGAATGTTGCACTTGGTCCCGGAGATGTGGTAAACTTCCCTTGTCCCTTGTACTGACTGGATAGCCCGGTCAGCTTGGTGAAACGGTACACAGGATGGGTAAACCTGCCAATTCGACCACATCCACGAACAGCTCCTGCTTGATTACAGCCACTGGTGGGTGGTTGATGGATGCGCTGTCGATTTCGAGGTGAGATCTCGTCTCAGGGGCATTGGTTCCCTGGTAACCCAGCCGGCTGGTACCCAGCCGAGCAGAGGCGAGTCAACGGCCGAGTAAACCAGCGGGCGAGACATGCATTGAATGCAACTACACGGGGCCAGCGAAGCATGCTGAGTGTATGGTTACCGGATAAGTTGCTTGGTAGAGCGTCAGCCGATGATAACTCCGCATAGCGCGGCTTTGGGTAGACTGTATTGGGTAGATGAAGTATCCATACCCTGTAGTCAGGTTTCGCAGTCAATGCGTAGATGGGCATCAATTAAGGAACGCAAGTCGTTCAATGAGCGCTCCAGCCTTGTCGTATATTTGCTGGCTTGCGAGATGCGCTCCAAGTTTGGTACGGTATCGGGTGTTATTACCTGGAAGAAGCCACCGCAACCCCAGCACGGCGAGCTTCCGAAGACAGGAGAAGTTTCTCCCATGTATGCACAGAAACATGACATCATGTTTATTAATGGCGAGCGACTCCTGATCCAGGTAACTAGGAAGTGTAGAGTCTTAGTAGAGATGATCATTCGGAAGGATTACGCTCTTTCGTGGGGTTATCCGTGCCGCCAACAAACGCAAGGGGGCTTTCTTTTCTTCATACTTTACTTCTTGTTATTCCTCCAGAGCGTGGGTGACGCCCAGTCCCGCCGAAAAAAAAAACACTATAAATGTCTCGCTGTTGCATCTATTTTAGTCCGTCGGTTAGTTGCAGAGATGGGGTGATCCAGGGACAACCCGACCTTGGTGGAATTCGTAATCTGTAGTTGGGGGAGGATCAAACGGATTACGGTCGGCTGGCCAGGGACAAGGGACTTTATAAGAATTGCGTCCTTCATGTGTTTTATCCATGGAGTTTCGGCTTGGCTGCAACGCCACAGCAGGGAGCTCTGCGGTGGGCTCTTGTCTTGATGATGCCACCCGCCAAAACCATCTTGCCACCCCTCGTGGGCTCGCCTCGCTCCGGTCCGTAGCGGGCGGGTTTGCGGGCTATTTACCGAGCGGCCTGGGGAAGAAGAAGGATGTGCGCCACAGCACACTAACAAAATTAGCCAGGGTGGGAGAAGAGGAAGAGGCGGAGGACCTGCAGCAGCACCAGCAGCGGCGGCAGCATCAGCACCAGCAGCCTAATAACTTCCGAGCCGGGCCAGTTGATCATGCGCGCAAGGGCCCAAGCAAGAGGGAGGCGGAGAGAAAGCGGCGTCATGAGAAGCATGAACACAAGAGACGGCTGCGGGGGGGGGTGGTAGCGGGCTGCATATCGGTGGATTCCGAAGCAGATTGGTCCAGAGAGAATGATGCTGATCGTCAAGATATGATTTAGGGCGGCATAATTCCCGCGAGGTGCTGCAGGAGGAGGTTTGCGCCCAAGGGCCTGAATACATGTAGTTTCGGTGACGATGTGACAATGTGTAATGGGGTGAGGTGGCAATGCGCAATGTAATGTGGTGATGTTTGTGGCCACACCTACAGAGTACACTTGCTAGCTAATTGTCTACCACGAGTACCTGCGGGAAAAGTCACGGATGCGGTGCAGGAAGCGAGTGCATGCTTCCGAAACAGGTACCACAGGGTAGAGAAGTATCTGGCAGCAATCTCCTCGCCTCGTCTGCGCCAGCAACGAGCTGCATGTTTGGCTCGTTTAGCCAATGAAAACCCTGCTCTTAAAATTACCATGCAACTTATTTCAAAAAGCCCGAGTTGGCGTGATAACCTGACTAGTTACCTCAGCCTGACCATCGACGCTGAAGAGAAACGTTGGGCACGGACGAGAAGAAGACGCAAGGCTAATTAACCAACCTGCTCATAATTGAAAGCCGAAAATAAAAAGAGGGGAGCGGGCAATCCTGTGGATGCCGAAGAAATGAACGGAAAAAAGGCACTAAAAGGGGGGACCAGCGCCGAGTGGGAGTGGGAGGATGCACTATTTCTTGTATTCGTCGAGAAGACGAGTATGGGGGAGCGGCTTGCCAAAGGGTATGACTTGGCGATGGAGTCTCGCCATCCTTGCCTGAATTGTGTTTTTATCAACCTGCTAGTTATTAATCTGTACAGAGCACATAGAGGTAGTTTTAGTTTTAGTATCCGTACATCATACCGATACGCAGGCTGAGAAGTGCGAGGTAGCTTACTTGTACCTTCTTGACGGACCAACTGCCAGTCCGGGCTCTCCGTTTGCAGAACAACACCACAGCAAACGCCGCATACGCAACGAATTCTCGCATCATCCGCTTCAATTTCTTCTAGCTGCACCGTCACTTGATCCCGCGGTTGTCCTATCCTCCCATCCGCAGCCTCCCGAGGCGCCGAGATGCGATTGCCAGTCCATCCTCCTGCAGACCAGCCAGCCATCTAACTAGTTAGTTAGTTAGCTGATCCGTCCTCCTTTGGAACTCGTCCCGCACCACACCACCGCCGCCACCACCACCAACCACCACTGCAACTCCAGAGTGAGCACCACTTGACCTCACAACAATGGCGGGATTAACTAACAACTTGAAAGTATTTGCCCTGGCTGCTAGCTCGCCCCTCCTTACCCCATTCTTGACCATCGACTCATACATACATACAAGCTCCCAACCATGCCCATACAGACATACCGACTTGGCGACGGAGCGCGGCCCATGCATCGCCCCCTTGTCCACAGGCACGCACCCTTGCCCAGCCAGGCAATTGGGCTTGTTAGCCCGTCCCACACTCTTGACCAGAAGGAAAAAAACGAGACAGAACGAGACAGAAAAGTATCAGGACAGCTCATGTGCGCATCGAGCTGGGAACTGGCCCACACTATCAAGGAGCTAGTACCCGCAGCCTTGGGTCGGTCCTTTGCGTGTCGGGGGTCTTTGCGTCTTTGCGTTGCGCCTTGGCGCTCTGGCTGCGAGCGAGAGGTGAATACCTCCTCTGGTTGCCTCACGGCAGCTTTTACTTACCGTCTTTTGTCGCCGCCGCCGCCTCGACAGACTGGCGGACGGGCAGACTCAGTCAGACGGTATCGGCTACCGGACAGCTGCTTCCAAGTAGCGCGCGATCTTCCATCCGTATACTATATACAGAATAGGTACTAGTCACGTACCCAGAGCATTGTCTTCCCATTCGGGGTACGGAGTACATTTACATTGTACGCGGTACATTATACATGAAAAGACTTGCAGCTCTCTTTGCGCCAACGGCCAACGCCAGCGCCCACCCAGCACAGCACAAGCAAAAGCCTCCCGCAACCACATTTCCAAGCCACGCGGCATCGCATTGTACGTACAGTTTACGGATACAGTACATGCATCTCACACAACTCGTCCTTGCTCGCCTCTACTAGTTACCTGGCTAGACAGTTGGCCTGCAGACCTGCCTACCCGCTTGCCGTCTTCTGTTCCATCTCGCGCGCGTGGTCGGTTCATCAGAGATCTGCTTTGGCTCTGTTGCGACCCCCGTCAATGGTCATCAGCCTTCTTCCTGCCTCCTCTCTTTGCCTCGGACGCGACGACGCCGCCTGGCTAACGCCCGCCAGTAATAAGAGTACCTACCCTCCCTCCCCGGTCCCTGCTCGCGGGTAATAGGGAATTATTAGCTCTGGCTCTGGCTCTGGCTTGCCTCTGTTCCTGGCTCGCTGTTGTCACCCGCCTCGCGCTCTCTGGTCTCTGGTCTCTGGTCTCTGGTCTCTGGTCTCTGGTCTCTGGTCTGCTTCACCTCACTCTCGATCCCTCTCGCCCATCCCCTCCTCCTCCCCTCCTCCACCCCCTTCGGCTCTGTTCTCGTGCATATTCATGCCCAACACACCCGCTGGCCCTGCAGCCCACATACACCGTCACTGCTGCTACATACCACCCATACAAGTACCGCCGCTTCTCCTCCGCCCTGCGGCCGCTGGCGCAAACACCCGTACGCCGCATCGCAACCTCCTGCGCGCCGCCTTCTCCCATACACGGCCCATCACTCGCCACCTCAACCCGACCCGACTTTATCCCTGTCTGTCCTCTCAAGTGTCGTACCGCTCCTGCTCTTCAGCCCGCAAAAGGCAAGCTTTGTTTGGCCCTGTCTCTCCGCGACACGCCCCACACGCCGCCGCTCTGCTTTGCGCTTCTCATTCTCCTTGACCTTCAATTCTAACCACGAGCGCCTCGGGATTTTCTCTCTTGCTGATCTGGAATCCTTTCCCGTCTGGGTCGATTCGTCCCTTCCAACATTAGCGTCGCCTGTGTCCTTCTCATTCGTCTTGGTCCGCGTTGCGCTGCTTCCTCCTACTGCGCTTCCTGTCGGCGCGTCCCAGTTCATCATCGCTCATCTTCATCGTTTCCCTGCCGTGTCACACACAAATCATTGTACTACAACGCTACTTCTCCCTCTGCCAGTACAGTAGAGAGAGAGGGAGCCTTTGCTTCTCTGGTCAGTAACTACTGATACTGACAGCGCCCCAAGCCACGTCGCCGCCCAACCCCATGTCGACCACCCGGGCTGGGAGACCACACCTCTGATCAGCCTTCTCTTGCCCCTGCCATAGACTCCTCCCCCAAGACCCAAGGCCGCGACATCGCGATACCCGCCTTGGTCCTTCCCGTCGTGTCGTCTCGGCTCCCGTCCATGGCTCCCTGCCTCACTTGGTCCTAGCTTTGCCACTCGACTCACCCACGGCTATGAGCCTGTGTGTCTCTGGCCCTGTTCACAATACACAAAGATGGATCTCCCTCGCGAGAGCAAACGGGCTCGTATGTCCTCCTGGGCTAGTACCACCTCGCAGCAGCCAACCACGTTACCGCACCCGCACTCCGCGGTTCACCTGCCTCCGCCATCCCATTCGCAACATCCATCCTCCGCTGCTCCCGGATATCATTCATACCCGCCTCGGCACGACATCTCACCCACTCATCCTTCTGCCCCTGGGCATGGCCTCATGAACCATCCTGACATCGACCGCCGCAATCGCGACCAAGACGCCCTCGCTCCTATGCACGACTATCGCCACACTCAGTCTCAACCGCCACCGCCGCCGCCGCCGCCTCACTCGACGGCCCAGCCGCACTATCCTTCCTATTCCCCTCGAGACTCCCTCGTAAAGCGAGAAGGTCCCGATGACAATCGTCGCCCGACATCGGGCAGCCATGCTATTGACACCGGCCATAGCTCTGCTTCTCATCACTCTGCCCCTCCCCCGCATTCCCATTCCTACTCTGAGCCTTCGCGTCATGTGAATTACGAATCTACAGCGCAGCTTCCTCCAACGCCTTCGTCGTATCGTCATCATCACAGCGGACCTTCACCATCTATGCAACCTCCATTATCATACGAACCTCAAGGACAGCCCACTTACACGCCTGGGGATCAGTCCATGTATGGAGGTAGTACGTATGCGTCTTCGAGTGCGCAACCGGTGAAAAAGAAGAATACAAGAGCCTCACAGGTATAATTTTGACCCCTACCCCCCGGCCCATTGGACGCAGCTAATTTTCCAACCCAGGCTTGTGACTCATGCCGTCAACTGAAAGCAAAATGCGACGAATTAAGACCATGCAAAACATGCCGTGACAGAGGTACCGATTGCAAATATCGTGACCCGCCACCGAAAGTGTCAGTTTGTCCAGTCTCATACATTCTTGCTCTTAATACTGACCCTTGACTTGCAGCGCCGATAAAACTCAATCGGATATTCTCGATGGCATCACCATGATGCAAAACCAGCTGAATACCCTTACTGAGCATTTGGCCCGGATGAGTGAACGCCTCACAAGAATCGAAACATCCGTTTCGCCTAAAAGTGACGCTCCTGCCAACTTGGACCAGGCGGTGGAGGATCGGTGCAAAACCAAAGGTACACCGATCAATGGAGAGGCAACCGCCGGCTACCAAATGCAAGACAATACCGTTGGTCCAGCTGCCGATCAAGGTACCTTGCCCGAGGATGAAGTCGAGGCCGAGCCTGGTCGCCCGATCCCACCCGGCGAGCCGGCCATCCCTCCAAACCATACGACACTGGCTGGTCTTCTGCTCTACTGGCCATCCATTCGAGCACTGACGAAGCACCATTGCGAGCGCGAAGGTATAAGTTATGTAGGAGAGTACCCCATCAGCCAAGAACAAAATCGAGGTTCGTTGATTTTGTTTGGGCGTGGTGAGGACAACAGAATGTCGCGCAGACAGCGCGAACGCGAACCTGATCAGCAAGGCGCCGACATACCAGACGACTCATCCGACTCTCCGTCACCATCAACAATTACAGAGGCAGCAGATTGGGGCCACATGGGTGGCCTTAGCCCACTCGATCAAATCGATTATAGAAGCGGAGTTCTTGGTCCTGATGGCAACCCTGACTTTTCCGAGGCCAAGGTTTGGCAATATGTTCAAAGTTTCAAAGATAACATGCTCAACATGCATCCTATCGTTCAACCCCCAATACTTGACCAATGGGTGCGCCAGTTTCTCGATTCGTTCCCCCTCGCCAACAACAAACAGAGCAACAAAGCCAGCAGAGCATGGGCTGTTAGTAGTTCGATAGAACCTCCCGGTGCAAAGCGCAAAAGGTCATCCCCGGGGCCGGCCGACAGTATCGAGAGCTCATCGGCGTCATCACCGACGAACAGAATTACTCGACCAAATCGAACGATACATACGGCGCTTGTGCTGACCGTTTTGGCACTTGGCAAGATCTGTCTGCATCGAGACTATGTGCCTGATGCCCTTCATGTAGGCGATCCAATGCCCCGCGGAAGGTTTCACCTCAATGGTATCCCTCAATCACCCAAGGGCTCGCCGCCCAGAGAGACGCGCTCGCAATCGTCAAGCTTGGCGTCTCCTCGTGAACAGGAACGTCCATACCATGGTCGCCGTTCGTCTCTGGCGGGCAATACTCGTCCAGGCCTGCTGAAGAAGAACTATGAGAATATCCCTGGCCTTGAATACTTTGTCTTTGCATCAGACATTCTGGGCAATCATATCGGATCTTACAACAATATGAAAACAATCTATGCCTACATCTTTGCCGGTCTGTATTATGGCCAACTTGGGCGACCGCTGGAGAGCTTTTCATTCATCCATGGAGCAGGTCACAAGCTCCAAGTGATTATGCGACCGAGCTTGGAGAAGCTCAAGATACTCAAGGTCACGAACAAGCTCGCTCAAGACACCAAGTATAACCAAATTTCGTTGACTTTTTGGACATGTCTGCAGCTCGAGAGTGATTTGCTTGCTGAACTCCCTTGTCCAGCTTCAGGTCTCTTGAATTATGAAATGGACATTCCGCACCCGAATATGAGCTTGCTCGAGGGCTTTCCCCAGACAGTTCTTGACAGTTACCTTGGTCAGCTGTACCTGCGAACACATCTCAACAGTATTCACCGCATGTTTTATTCGCCGCGCGATGCAAAATCAGACAAAGGAGAGGATATACCATATAAAGACGTGGATTTGGTCTCGGCTGCGGTTTCATCGATGGCATGGGTTGCGCCAAGTTTCGCCTTTAGAGAAGACGATCCTCCTGCCTCTGACATTTTATCCGCAAGACTCCGTGCCAAGTACTGGGGTGCTCAAGTCCTGACATATCGGCCCTTCTTGAGGCAGATGTTGCAATTTTCTTTCGCTAAGAAACATCCGAGCACAGGGCAGCCATCATCAGAGTTCCGTGCTGAAGTCGAAGCCCCTCGCATTGATCCTCAGGCAAAGAATGTACAGGACTTGGACCCTCACATTCTGGAGCTCGCTGAAAAGGCCATCAAGGCTCTTGTTGAGAGCACCAGGGCTTTCCATGGACTGGGAGACAAGCGGCCCGTCATTACCAGTGTTTTTGGCACCGCGCACGCGCAATGGGGGAACTTGCTCGTCTTGTCCGCCGCTTTCAAAGACCCTATCATGAGTCAGTATGTTGACGAAAAGCTTCTTCGCCATTTGTTCCAGAAGACGATAGCATTTTTGCGCCAATCGGCTACGGCTACGAGCTCGTTACGAATTGATATGCACATTCTGGAGGGACTCCAGAACGACTTCTGGGGTATTGAGCCCTCCTACAACACCCACACCAACAACACGGGATCTGCAATGGGCAATGCGCAGGTTACAACACTGCGCATGTCTTCTGACAGCATGGACATGCCGCCACCGAGGAATACTATCGAAGGCGAGGGGACGCCACAGATGCTTAACGATAGGTCGACGCCAGCTTCCATCTGACGCTCGCTACCCGACTCTCTTGGTGTGTAGTGTGAAACGACGACACATTCTGTGCCGATGACGGATCAATGACCATATACCTCTTCCTTTTGTTCGTCTCCTTCTCTTGGCTTCAAGCGTATGGGCCATGTTGTTAATCTTGAGCTTGATTCCTTTCTTCATGCACCAAGGTGAGCAACCGTTACGCGGCGAGCAAGCATTCTTCTACCCTTTATGTCGACATTTGGCTCATTCTTATTTACATATATACCTTTTTTTCTTGTGTATTCTTTTTTCCTTTCCTTTGTATACCATGCACTCATACATCTATATATCCCTGTTATGCCATTTTCTCTCCACCTCTTGGATGATATCCTTCTAGCATGTTCCAGAATTGGCCTGATTTTTCCCTTTGCTGTATTATTCCAATGTTTTGTCTGTGTTCCAATTTTCGCTCCAATGCGTTTTCGTTTTTCTCTATCATATTGTTTCCCCTCGTACTGGCGTGGCAACTTTGAAAAGATGGGCTGGAGGATACCCCAAGTTTTGTGCGTGCAAAGCTCTTGAATTGCTTGCCTATCAATCCATAAAAGAAGGGCGGATTGAGTGCTTTTTTGTTTTGGGTGTGGGATATAGATGAAGCATCAGAATCAGAATGAAGATGTTTGAATCGGATGACGAACTGCTCGTAATAACTGATGTTGTTTGCCTTGTGCTTCCTTTACAAAGGCCTGGGAAGTGGAAGCGATGTTGTTTTAACATGCTTAAACAGTCTTGCACGTACATCTATGACATTTATCAAGACTACATCCATCATCGCCATGAGAGCACAGAAGTTTGCCTTTTTTTGACAGCCAGATTCAATATTATCAACGCCGTTTTGTCTACAGTGTCAAACGCCTAGAAAACGCCGGCCCAAAAAAGTCGGGCAAGTAAACATGCCAGGTACAATGCTTGGGCTGTTTGAAAGCAGTCAATGTATAAAGCACAATCTCATCATCAATCCCCCCCACCCCTCCACTTCTATTCTATTCTTTGCCTCAGACGCAGCCGAGGATGAGGCTGTCGAGCATGCCGCCCGTCTGGCCCGCGATCTGCGCGCGGTCAACCTCGTCGCGGACCCTGCGATGCAGCGTGCGGAATGCGGCGGCCAGTTCCGGCGAGGCCTCTGCGTACTCGGCGTAGAGGTCGAGCAGGTGGAGGCCGACCTCGACGCAGACGCCGACGTAGCGGGGGTCGCAGACGTGGGCGCAGACCCAGCGGAGGACGGGCAGGACGGCGGCCTCGTCGCGGCGCTCGAGGGCGTCGCGGACGGCGCCGCGGTGGCGCAGCGCGAGCAGCAGCGCCAGCGCGGAGAGCGGCGCGTAGTCGGGCGCGGAGCGGTCGACGACGCGGTCGAGCGCGGCGGCGTGGCGTCCGTGGCGGAGGTCTGCCTGCCAAGGGCGCTCCTTCTTGCGGGACGAGGAGGTGGAGGGGTCGTCGTGGGCGATGACGACGTCGGCGCCCTCGCCGACGAGGTCGAGGCGGTTCTGGGCGGCGGCGCGGCGCTTGCGGCGCGCCTTGGTGGCGTCGAGCGCGTCGGCGCGGCCGGCAACGAGCGCGTCCATTTCGCGCTCGCGCTCGCGCTCGCGCTGCGCCTCAGGCCCGGTGAGACGCGTGCGCAGGGACAGCACGCCGGACTGCATGCCGACGGCGAGGTGGCGGTCCGAGGGGGTGGACTCGGCGTCGTCGGGGGAGGACGAGGAGGATGGAGAGGGGATGACCTCGACGGCGAGGATCGGCGACGGGTACTTGAAGCTGTTGACCACGTGCCAGCCGGTCGTCTCGAAGACCTTGACGTGGCCCTCGAGGCCGCCAGTGACGACGCGGCGCCCACCAGAGGCCAGGCTCAGCGACGTGACCGTCTTCTGGTGGTTGGTGATGACGTGCAGCGGGCGGGCGGCGACCAGGTCGAGCACGCTGACGCTGGGGCCCGCGGCCGCCAGCACCGTGGTGCCGCCCGGCAGCGGCAGCACGTCCTCGACCGGCGCTCCGTGCCGGAACGTCATGGCCGCGCCGGCCGCGCCGCTGGACACGCGCGGGTCCCACAGCCGCACCGTGGCATCGTAGCTTCCCGACACCAGCATGCCCGAGGTGGTCGCGCCGGGCAGGAAGCGCGCGCAGCGCACGTAGTCGGCGTGGCCGGCCAGCGTCGTCACGGGCTCGCCGCTCGGCAGGTCCCAGAGGCGCACCGTCTTATCGTCGCCAGCGCTCAGCAGCGTGGTCGGCTGGGTCGGGTGGAAGCGCGTCGTCCACACGGGCTGTCCCGCGTGCTGGGTCCACGTCCGCAGGATGGCGCGCGAGTTGACGTCGAACACCTGCACCTTGCCCGTGTCGTCGCCCGCGACCAGCACCTTGCCGTCCCGCCGGATGTCGCCGCTGCGTGCCACGTCGCCGAACCGCGTGACGGTCTTGAGGAGCTTGCGCGTCCGGGTCGAGTAGATCTGTACCCGCGTGCCCGTGGTCACGGCGAAGGTGTCGGCGCTGCCGCAGGAGATGTGTGTCACTGGGTAGCTCGTCGGCGAGGGCATCAGCAGCTGGTTCTTGAAGGTTCGCCAGTACTTTTGCTCGGCTGTCATGGGCGCCGGGCCCGCGGCCAGCTTCAGCTGGGGCAGCGGTGCAACCTGCGCGGCCATGGTGTATATTTCGATGTACCGGATTGGATTGTATTTCGTCGCACCGTCTCTGTCGATAGCATTCGTTAGATATATAAGAACAAACGATGGTAGGTAGAATAAAAGGTTGCTGAAGTGAAGGAACCCAACTTTTTTTTTCTGCCGGCTTGGCGGTGAACCACTTTTTTGCCCAGCGCAAAACGGCAGTTAAATGCTATTATTTTTTTTTTACAGATGCCCAGGCACAAATTGCAGAGCAGCAAGAGATGAAGTCTCAGCTTGGATCATGTAATCAAATCGTATCATTTAAAATCTATGCACTCGCCATCCTCTACATCATTCTACATCTGTAAACATGATATCGATGGCATGATAATGTCAAACCCTACGCCATTCAAAATACCCCACCCCTCCTCAGCCTTGCTTTCCCCAAATATAGTACATGAATGATATGGAGGCTCTGATGCGGAAATTGGTTTCCAAATGAAGCAAATTTCAAAAAAGAAAAATCAAGGCACTCAATATCCTCCCCGACGGCGTGATCTACCGCTACCAATGTCGATACGCTGCATCTCCTCGGCCAGTGACAACTCTGATCCGCCATTGGCACCGCTCATTAGCGGAATTTTGGCCGGGATGGGCGGCCCGCTGCCATATTCTGGTGGTGCGTAGTTCTCGCTGGGGTAATCGTACGAGCCGCGGTGCGAATGGCCCTGGTAGCCATAGGAGCCGTAAGTAATTTGCCTGTCTTGGTGGTTTTCCGAGTGTATGGGAGCCAATGGACTTGGTGCGCCAGGCGAAACAGAGCCGCGCGGGGCCTTCTTCTGTAAGCGAGTGCGGCCACTAGTCGGTGCCGGCGGCGTATGAGGCTCTTCATATCCATAAGATGGCACCGGGGCCGTCTCAGCTCGCGAAAGGCGCATCTGCCTTCGTCCGGACGGTGGCATGGGCTGAGCTCCGCCCGGTGAACGGCGCATGTCGTCAGAAGGGGCACTTTGAACAGGCTTAGGCTCGGGCTCGGGCGCCCACGATTCCATCGGTAAATGATCAGATGGATCGACTTCGCGTCCGTCGTGCATGACAATTTTCCCATTCGTTTCTTTGAGATCATGTCCCGATAGTGCAGAATTTGACGAGCGAGACGACACCATGCTGGGATTCAAGGCATCGTAAGAGTCGGGACCGAATGGGACGTCAGAAACATGTTGTTCTTCGTGAGCTAGGGGTGCCGAGCTGACCGATTTTCTGGGAATACTGTGCGCGGGGCTGGTAGAGATGTTTCTGCCGTGGCCACGATGCTGGACTAGTTGAAATTCCTGAGGACCTCCTGAATAGGTGATGGAGCTTCCGTGCCTTTGGTGATGGGACGGTGGCACGTAAGTCTGGGACTGCATGCCGTAGCTGGGAGGAGGCTCGCTACTCTGACGGCCTCGAGCCGGCGATGTGTATTGGCCAGTAAGTCGATTGTCATACTGCCTCTCCTCTTTGATGCGTTCCCCAAGATCGCGGGCCAGCCTAGGGTCCACGGTGTGCTGAAGGGATGCAGGAGGAGCAGGCATACCATATGTAGGGGCACGCAGAGCTTGCCCGCTACCATGCCTGACGTGGCTGTCATGCGATATGCTGTGGGAACTCCCAGGGTAACCATGTCTCGGAGGAGCAGACGGCGAGCCATTGTAGCCATGGGCATAATCCTTGTCGTCATAATCATCAGGACTAGCACCATAGCGAGAGCGCTGTTTTTGATAGACCGACGGCTTCTGGATTGATTGCCTCTGGTATGGGTTGGGGCTAGGATCGCGCTCAATTGGAGGTTCACTGCCGTGTCTGTTCCTCTGAGAAAGTCCCATGGGGGCGGCGGGGGGCTCACTATCATGCCTGTTCCTATATGAGCTCGAAGGTGCTGATGGAGGCTCACTATCGTTTCTGCTTCTATACGAGGCTAGTGCAGCTGCTGGGGGCTCGCTATCATGCCTGCCTCGGTAGGAGAGGGCCATGGGCGGTAATGGAGATTCACTGTCCTGCCGACTCCTGTGGGAGGCGCTCGCGGGCGTTGTAGGAGAATCTGGCACATCCTCAACTGTGGCATGCAACGAGCGGTTGCCATAGCCTGCATCATAAGACTGTTGTTTAGGGGGGGAAGTACCATGACTGGCTGTGCTGTGAGGGGATGGCGGCAGGTCCTGGTGTGAGTAAGAGAGACGCGCGGACGAGGTTGAGCCCGTGTGGCGATGAGCCTCGTTTTTCAAGACGTCGCGTCTCATGGGCGTTGAAGGACCAGCTTTAGTAGGTGATACTTGAGGAGACTCTGGACCAACGCTGCTGTGGCGCGAGCGGTGTGCTGGCGGCGGCGGCGGAGGTTGGTTCAGGTCGAGAGAAGGTAGGTTTCTGTCACCCATATGCAGCTCATGACGGTCCGATTGGTTGTAATGAACCGGGCTGTCTTGGAAGTCGTAGGCAGGACCATCGGCCTGTCGAGGAGGGGTATCGTGATGGTCTCGAGAGCGGTATGGTTGTCGACTGGGAGTTGTCGAGTAGCTTAGTGCGGCAGTAGCACCAGTTGAGACGCCATGTCCATCTCCCGGCTGATTTCGGGCACCCTGAGGAGTGGCATTGTTGTACTCCATGGCTTGCAACGGAGACTGGTTTGGGATCATAGCAGGATGCGAAGACTGCTTAACATGCCTGGGAGGCGGTTGTTGATGGCCATAGTATTCCGGATTCGAGGGCACGATTGTGCCCACAGGAACAGGAACAGACGAGGGCGGAACTTCGCCGGTGACGGGATCAGAAGGTAAGGGGCGTCTCTTGACAGGTGAGGTTCGCTGGCGGATCGAGTCAACGTCGGAGGCTGCGGGCTGCTTAGCCTTGACGGGCTTTTCTGGCTTAGGTCGGGTGTCGTAAAATGTAATTTCAAGACGGATCTCGCCCGCATATTTTCCCTTGCAGGACAAGCTCTGCCAGACGTCCGCTTGCCCGCCGCCAGGTACAATGATGCTCTTGAGGTCGATCCAGGCCTCGCCGACGAGGTCAGTTCGTTTATCATCGGTGAAGATAGATATTTTGAGCTGGTAGTAGTCGGGGGAATCGTGAACGGTAAATCGAAGCTCTTGGTCCCTAGAAAAGTGCATGTTAGCAGCGTGTACGGGGCCAGTTTGGGGGATGGTCGGACCGGGAGCTTGGGATGGATTGCTTACCACTTGGGAGTCTGACCGCCCCGAATGTCCGTCGTCGTCTTTTTCGCTTCTTTACCGAGCCGGGCAGCACAGTAGGGATCCTGCTTGCCAATTGTTTTGCGATTGGGCAGGTTCTTAGCGCGGTCGACAACAGCAACGAGGGTGCCAATGACTGGGCCGTCAACAGAGAGGTCGGCGTATATACCGGCAGTATGGGCGGCACCTGTAAAGTGCGGTCGGCTGGCGGATGCCATGATGGCGACGGTGCTGGGCGAGGACGTGGAGACTCCGGCTCCGTGCCCAGAGAATCACAGAATTGCTTGATGGGTCGCTCCGCAGATGGATGAGAGCGTGGAGGACGGCGAGGCGCGGGTTTGTTTACTTTGACATTGAGACGCAAGACACGGACCGGACTGTGATGAGTGGCGGGGCCGTTTGTGCAGATCCGTTGAACTTTGTCGAGAGAAGGAGGAATAGTATGAAGGAGCAGAAACAAGAAAAAAGGAGAAGCAGCAACAATGATGGAGTAAGAAGCAGACGAATATGCAAGAAAGAGAGAAGAATACAAAAGTGCAAAATGGGTTCGAGGACGAAACAGATGATGGGAAGTGAAGTGGGAAGTGGGCAACGGTGAGCTTGGATTGGGCGTGTTTTGTCAAGGCGATGCCTTGTTCGGTTATAACTTATCCTTGGCGTCGATTTAGAGCTATGCAGGGGCAAGAGGCAGTGCCACAGCGAGGCTGGGGGGCTGGCCGCGCTAGCTCGCTGCTTGCAGCGATAAAGCTGGTGTGGCGTTACCGTGCATTTTTCAGTTGCTACCTGGTAGTTGTTTGTGACTGGTTCGAGCATTGTTCTAGGGACATCGGGAGTAGTTTCAACAGCAACGGTCCCATAACAGCCCGGTACCCGGCCAAACGGCCGCAAAGTAGGACTTTCCTTGTGTAATAAATGTGGCTGGGAATGGAGATCTCGGATGGTGGCCGCCAGGGCTGGCTGGCTGTACGAGGTCGACTGACTGGGTGTGACTGGGTGGCTGGGCGCTGTGGGTAGACCCAGCAGAACAAGCAGACAAGAGCTGAAGAACCAAAAGCCGGCCAACGTCGATGCTGGGTTAGTACCAGAGGTAGCAGGGAAAATAGCGGTCTTGGGCGACCACTGACCCGCTAAAATGGCCTGTCACCCGGCCACCGCGCCGGCACCAGGCCAGGCTCAATGGGATGCATGCATCTTGATCAGGGTCATGCCTGTCTGTATTGAAGATCTGCCATCAACAAGCCCCGTACAGATATGTGCGGATATGGCTCCTGGTAGGGGTTGCCTTCGATTTACTTGACGTTTTTTTTTTCTGCTTTCGAAGTTTAATCTCTCTGTTGGAATGCCCGTGTTGCTTTGCTTTTTTGTTTAACTCCGAGGGAGGTAGGCAAGCTCTAGTTAGCACAGCATCAAGCATCAAGGCACCGCCTTCAGCAGGCGCCGCCTGCATTATAGGTAGTTAGCGTTTGTTATGATTTCCTCTCGTAGCCAACCAAATCGCCAACCCGCCCGTCTCAGCTCCTCGTCACCATACACGCTGCGTGTTTCCGACACATTATAGGAACCGCATAATAGATGTGCCACAATGCATACGCATACACCAGTCGGGCGTCCTCTTCATCTACGCCATCTCGATCGCCGCGAAGCCATTATGCAAGTCAGCAGTCAGCCCCTCCTGACGTATGTTCCTCGGGCCCGTCGTTTTACTTACGTATGTAGGGATATACGTACATGGCCATTCGGCTATTTTTACCCTTGGCACAATCCACTGGCCTGGCTCTGTTTGACTTCTCCTCTCTTTCGATATACCAAGCCATCGTACGGATAACGGAATAACCGCTACCAGTCACAGCTTTTGCCAATCAACCCGGCTAGCTCTTCCAAGTTCTTCTTGTCTACCTCGTCAAATCCATTCAGCTCAGCACAGTCCACGTCGATAATGGCCACAACCTTCTTCTCGCCGTCCTTCTCGATAACGATCGGTACTACAATTTCGCTCTTGCTGTCGCTATCGCAGGCAATGTGGCCTGGGAACTGCTCGACGTCATGGACAAGCTGCGTTGTTTGCGACTCGGCAGCGACGCCGCAGACACCGCGGCCGAAGGCAATAATTTGACATGCAACCTTTCCTTGAAAAGGTCCCAGAATAAGCTGCGGCTTTGCGGCCGAAGGGTCCAGCACGTAAAATCCTGAAGCTAGTTAGATGCATAGTACCCAGGTACTCGTGTATCCTAGCAGATACACTTACCGGACCAGTTTACGCGATTGCTCGGAGCTGGTAAAGACTGGTAGGCATGCCACAGTAGAGCTGCCGCGTTGGAGAGATTACTGGCATTTTATTAGAATCCTAGAGGATTGACGTAGACACTCCGAGTCACCTACCAGACCTGCGCAAGTTAGCAACCAGCTTTCGTTCACAAGTAACCGCCATCAATGCATACCCAGTTACGTTGGCCATAGAAGAGGCCTTCCGCCTGGAGGAGAACCTGTTCGTAAGCATCCTCTTTGGTGACGCCCTCGTCGAAATTGGAGGCGTCGGCGTGAACCTAGGTACAGGTCAGCAAAAGGATGGTGCAGTCGTCTCGATGATGTTCCAAGTGACTTACCATTTAGGATAATATTGTTTAAATTCTGCGAATATTTCGGATCGGACTCGATGCTAAATCCTCGTCTTGGTCTTGTGCAGTTCCGGGCTCTCGAGATCAAATTTGTGTCTACTTGCGCTCCACATAGCATCATTACTAAGAATGAAATGGCGACATCGCGCAAAGGCTCGCAAAGGCTCGCAAAGGCTCGCAAGGTGGTTGCACGCCCGTAGATGATTTTATTGAGGACAGGCTTATCTCATGCGATGAAAAGCAAATAATCACAATTGAAAGTATTTATTATCCTGTTCTCTCCTAATTGGTCTTTCTTAGGCGACAGGCGGCCTACATGCATGCTGGGATGAACTCTTCCAGATTGCGATGCACTTGATAGAAGTGCATGGGCGTGAATAGATACTCCGCATGCTCTCATTGCAATTTATCTTGATTTCAGACCAACGGCTCGAAACACAGGTCCCTCTCTGCACCGTCGATGGTATTTTATATTTTATTGCGTACCTGATGAGGTGGCCGTGAGTGGGGCGACGCCACAACATGACCCGTTTCCCCAACTGTCCTTCCGACGATCCCAGCAATATTTTTCTTATTTTACTTATTCTTCCTAACATCACATTCCTCTACATCTACGATCAGGCACCCCATACCCGCGCCGAGTTTAGCTCTCAATTTGTTGCAATGAGCTCAGGCCTTGCTTGGCGCTGCCATGCGCGCGGTGCCGCTCCATTGCCGCTCTCTCGAAATGCACTTGTTCTCCCCAATCACATTGCTCTCGTGACAACGAAAACGCCGACTACAACCCGAATCCCCTCTCCCCACACAGCTACATACCACGGCCGACCTCTACAATACCGCAATGTGCATCATACCGCGCCGCCCGCCGCATCTCGCAGCAACAGGCCGAGTCTGAACCCACTGCTCAACCCGCCAGCGTCGACGCGCCCCCCCGTGCTCGAGACGGTCCAGCGCTCCGCGCACGGTTCGACGCCAGCATACCTGTTCCACCTAGGCAAGAGTTACCTGCGGTTCTACAAGGACGGGCTCAAGGCGGTCTTCGCCAATCGGCGGCTACTGCGAGAGAAGCTGGCGCGGACCCCCGCGGACGACCGGCCGTCCTCGGCGTGGTCCCTCTCGCAGTCGCCGCCGCGGTCCTTCTCGCGCGCTGATTGGGTGCTCCTGTGGCGTGTGCGACACGACATGATCCGGCTGCCTTGCTTCGGGCTGCTGTTTGTCATCTGCGGCGAGTTCTCGCCGCTCGTGGTGATGCTAGTCGACGGCATCGTGCCCTACCCGTGCCGCATCCCGCAGCAGCTGCGCGGTGCCGCTGAGAAGGCCGAGGCACGCCGGCGGGCGGCATTTCGCGGACTCGAGGTGGCGCACCCGCACGGCGTGCTGAGCCCAGGCATCACGCAGTCGGTGGCGCGCCGGCATGTCCTGCGCAGCCTGCACCTGTCGGGCGTCATGTGGGATCGGCTCACGGGCGGGGTGGTGCCGCCCGGCATGTGGCGAATCAAGGGCGCGCCACGGATGGCGTTCCTGGAGGGCGACGACGAGGGCCTGGTGCGGGACGGCGGGCCGATGGGCCTTGAGGTGGGCGAGCTGCGCATCGCGTGCATGGAACGCGGCATCGATGTGTTGGGTAAGAGCGAGTCGGAGATGCGGACCTGGCTGGGCGACTGGCTACGGCTGACGGCGGCCGAGGATCCGACGGAGCGCCGGCAACGAATGACGACGCTTCTGATGACGAGGTATGTTGCAGTTATGCGGGACGGAGGCGAGGGTTTTGCTAACAGTTATATCTAGGCAGGAAAATTGGCCGCATAACCGCGACTTTGCGGTGCCGGAATGGCATCTATAAACGGCACGACCGACACCGGCAACGGCACGCATGCAGCATGCATAGGAGTGATAGAAGACTTTGCAGAGCCAATTGTACAACAGCATCTAGCATAGAATTTACAGCAAAAATATGCAAGGCGGATAGAAGATAGGGTATGTGTCCGCATTGATCAGGCCGTGGAGAAATTATAATGTCGCTCGCGAAGTTGTCCGTGAGAGACTCCGGGCAGGTGAGCAGCCAATCAGATGCGGTGCGCGTGTGTGCCGAAGAAGTAGATGGCATGTTGAGCTAATCAGATGGCAACATGATGGATGATTCTAAAACTACTACAGGGTCTTTGGTCGGTGCAAGCCTCGGCGGTAGGAGAGGTGAGGAAAGAGAAGCCATGCGAGCTGGATATGCTGGAGATGGTAGTTGTAGCTATCAATGGCAGAGAGCCATGTATAATTGAGTATTAGAGCCAAGAAAATAGGTACATTCCGCCGGGCAGGCTCATGACCCGAGTTCCCCAGAGGTCGCCTATATCAGCAAAAGTCTGGGGTGAAGTGATTAGTGATTTAGCGGCTGAGGCTTTCGGCTATGTCGCGATTACAGTTACCGAGGAGGCTCAGAGTCGATGCGGATGCTGATTGGCCAGACAGGCCCTACAACCTTGTCGAAGAGAAAGAAGAAGTGAGGGGGAAAGGAGGTGGGGATGGCCACAGCGCTTGATTACAGGGCACTGAGGTGCTGAAGCCGGGCCCTGTTTGTGAGGAAACGGCTTCTCCGAAGGCTCGGATTTGGGGCAACAGCGCTGTAACTGCCTGTGATGGAGACACTTGTACCCCAACTTCCAGCGTGCATCTCACTACTAAGGTACTACTAATGTATGTAGGTAACCTAATAAATAACCTACTAATAAAGCGGCCGAGGTTCCCATCACATGCATCGCCGAGTCCAATGGAAGCTTTTTAGTCCCGGTCGCCGCTTCAACCGCATGTCATAAAGCTCCAGGAACCCCTCCGTCGCGTTCCATCCTTCTCTTCCTCTCTTCCATTTGCATCCCTGCTTCATCTTTCTTGCATCCTTATATCAATTTCTCTACTTTATTTCCCACATACCCCAAATCTCCTCCATCATGTCTGTCGCCGACGGTACGTTCTCCATGCCGCTTTCTCCTCGCCCTCCTTTCTTCTCGTCCGTTTTGATGTAGCCGAGGCCGAGCGAACAGCGCTCAGTCCGCACGCGCATCCATCATATCCGCCCCTACAATTGCTTTCCGAGAGACGAACCGCCGAGCGCTAACATGTCACTCCCTCCGCAACAGCCAAGTTCCCCGCCTCCGCTGCGTTTGACCAGATCAACCAGGCCCTCGCCAACGACCAGGACCGCCAGGACGCCATCAAGCAGGGCGGCGCCGTCTTCGCCTTCACCCTCAAGAACCCCGCCGGCGAGACCGAGAGCTGGAACCTCGACCTCAAGAAGGAGGGCAAGGTCTCCAAGGGCCTCGGCGAGAAGCCTACCGGTTAGTCTTTCCCCCCAGCCTCCCTTGCCCACCTCCGCATTCGTCTTGCGCACCACTTCCCTCCCCAGTTTGAGACTTGCCCTACTAACATGCACCCAAGTCACCCTGTCCCTCTCCGACAAGGACTTTGGCGAGCTCGCCGCTGGCAAGGCCAACGCTCAGCGCCTCTTCATGTCTGGCAAGCTCAAGATCAAGGGCGACGTCATGAAGGCCAACAAGATGGAGCCTATCCTCAAGAAGGCCCAGAACAAGGCCAAGCTGTAAATCAGTCGTAGCCTCCTCTACGACTGATGCGAGCTCACGTCTATCCATGTCTATAATGCCCGATGTGACGGAAATTTACACAACCCAAAATTTCGGCGGTTAGCTTGCGGCCACTCATAGCCGTGCACTGCAAGTTGCCCTTTATGTATCATAGAAGCCATCTTCTTGGAATAGTACTGCTTTGGGAAGGAAGGTATCGCAATAGAATTTGACACATTGCTTCCCACATACTTTTTCGCCTGCATTACCCAGATCAACTGCGACAACCATGCCCAACGTCGTTCTCGCCGCAGACAGTTCACTTGGAGTATCACATATGTGACGTAACAGCGGCTAGAGGAATCTGAACGCTAGACCACCAGCTTGGCCAACGCCTGAATCGTCTCCTTGGCCTCACGACGAACATCTTTGACGATTTGGCCAGCTGGGCCTCCCGTCCTCACCAGGCCGACTCCCGTTCCGCTGTGAATTGTCAAGGTCGTCAGTACAAGCATTCCGTCTTCGTCTCATGACTAGTGCCATTGTCATGTCGGCTTCTTCACTTACGCCCACGTGTTAATCAACTTGGTGGCCTCGTCCGGCGGCGACACCTGCTTCAGCGCCTCCTGGCACTCCTCCACCGTGGCCCCGGCGAGGAACTTTTCATGGATCTCGGAGACGACGGCGCGCCCGTCATACAGCGGACCCCAGAGCTTGCTGTTGTTGATCTGGTCGTTGAAAGGCGACCTGCACCGAAAGGGAGGCCGCAAAAGGATTGCGTTAGCAGGCTGGCATGCAACTTAGACAGAGAAAGGGCTTTGTTCCTGGGCATACTTTAATGTAGACGAGCCGCCGTCGGTGGCATTGAGGACCTGCGCCTTGCGAAAGTCGGGGTATACCGACTCATCCGACACGGTAAACTAGCTTGCAGTGTCAAATCCTGCGTCGGCAAGAAGGTCGCACGCAAAAACAGTAGAGACGTACTCTGGTACCCATGACCACACCATCCGCGCCTGGGAACAATAATCAATGTCAGGATTGGGCTGTGGCAGGAAAAAAGCAACTCGCCATTATATTTGCCCGCAAAGGGCGGGGGGGGAGGGGACCAAACGCACCAAGAGCCAAGGCCGCAGCGACGCCTTTGCCGTCCACGATGCCGCCCGCCGCCACGAGCGCCACCTCGCTATCCGCAAACTCCTCCTCTAGCATGCGCCGCACCTCCGGCACCAGGCTGACCACGCCGGCGCCCCTGCGGAACTGGTGCCCGCCGGCGTCGACGCCCTGGCAGACGACCACGTCCGCGCCGTCCAGCACCGCCTCGCGCGCGGCCGCCACGGTGCCCACCTGCACAAACACCCGCGGCCCCGGCCCCGGCCCCGCCTTCCGCCGCTGCTCCCTGACGGCGGCGATGATGCGCCCGTGCGGCACGCCGTCGGACGGCGCAAAGAGCCACAGCGCGGCGGGCTTGTGCGCGGCGATGACCGGGAGCACCGTCTCGACGAACTGGGAGACGCTCGCGTGGCCGGTGATGCAGCCCATGCCGGCGGGCAGTTGCCGGTGGTGCGAGGAGGCGGGGTAGGTCGGCTCCAGGAGCTGCCGCACCGTGGAGAGGTCGGCGGCGGCTTTGGCGAGCTCGGGGGAGCCCTCGCCCACGTTGACGAGGCACGAGATGAGGCCTTGTCGGCGAGCAAAAAACTGGGTTAGGTCGCTTCAGATGTGCTTAAAGAGGGGGCGTACCCAAGCCACCGGCTTTGCTCACTTCCGCGGCGAGCTTCGGACAGGCGACGCCAATCATGGGCGCGTTGATGATGACGGGCGCGGTGGTCCAGGGAAACCACTCTTGCAGCTTTGACTGTGCCATGTCGAGACTTGTCGTAGATCGTTTTCGAGGTGGTTTTGATAGGCTTGAGCTAGGTTTTGATGCAGTCGTGTAGGAAAGTGCTAGGTTCTGAGGCTTTGCTAGATAGACGTGCCGCTACACCCGACTTACCCATCCCAATGCAGGTCGTTGAATAACCCACTGCAGCCGATGATTAAGACACATGTTAAATCTTTTCAGGTTGGCTACAGGGACTATACTTCCGTGTTATGTGTATTATTTGAATTTCCGGGAAGTTGCGGTGCCAAGTTCATTATTAACATCCATGACCAGTTAGTTACACGTTGTGCATACCAAAGGAGTTGAGTAGATTTGATTGCGCTTCTGGAACACTATGAACCGCCACTCAAGGACACGCCCCTTTTATGGAACTGCTTTTTCTGTTCTGTTTTGCTTTGCTTTGCTTTGTTCTTGTTCTTGTTCTTGTTCTTGTTCTTGTTCTTGTTTTTGTTACTTTGGTAATTCACTCCCTCTCGTTGATTGTGGGCGGCTTGTTGTTGAGAATCTCGTCAATCTCCGCCATAATCTCAGGCGTCAGCTTCTCAACCGCCGCAAGGGCTCGGATATTCTCGTACACCTGCGCGGGCCCGCTGGCGCCCGTAATTGCCGAGCTCACGTTGGGGTTATGCAGAACCCATGCGAGCGCGAGCGTGCTCATCTTGATGCCCAGACGGTCCGCGATGGGCTGCAGCTGGTTGACCTGCTCGATGACCTTGTCCCAGCCTTCCTTGCCTACGCGCTTCCAGTAGCCGGCGACATACTGGAGGCTTGTCTGCGCGAAACGCGAGTCGTCGGGGACGCCGTCGCGGTACTTGCCGGACAGGATGCCCTGCTTCATCGGCGAGAAGACGGTGAGGCCTAGGCCAGGCTCACGGTAGAGCAGCGCGAACTCGCCCTCGACCTTGGTGCGGTCAAGCATGTTGTAGGCTGGCTGCTCCATGATCGGACCGATGAGGCCGAGCCGGTCGGCGACGCGGTGCGCCTGCGCAATCTCGTCGGCGCGCCACTCCGAGGTGCCCCAGTACAGCGCCTTGCCAGTGTTGATGAGGTGGTTGAAGGCGCGCACGATCTCCTCCATCGGCGTCTGACGGTCGGCACGGTGCGCGTAGATAAGGTCCACATACTCGAGGTCCAGGCGCTTCAGCGAGGCAGCGACGCCTTCGAGGATGTGCTTGCGGGACAAACCCTTGTTGTTGACGGGGTTCTCACCAAAGGCGCCGCCCCAGTAGACCTGCGCGCGGTGTTGTGTGAGTGTTCAAGGCAATTTGATCGACGGGTGAGTATTGAATTGATGGCGGGGTGCGTACCTTGGTGGAAATTACAATGTCGTTTCGCTTCCAGCCATACTTCTTGATGGCCTCACCCATGACCGTTTCGCTCTCGCCGGCGGCGTACACCTCGGCGCAGTCGAAAAAGTTGACGCCGCAGTCGTATGCCGCCTTCATGCAGGCATATGTGCCCTCTGTCAGGAGAAAAGCAGTCAGCATGCGAGGGGGTTCTGAAGAGGTCACGGAATCTGCAAGCTGGGAGTGCGACGGAGGAGAGGAGAGGTAATGCATACCGCGGTCGACGTGGCCACCGTAGGTAAGCCATCCTCCAAGAGAAATGGCGGAGACTTGCAGACCCGACTTTCCAAGAAAGCGGTACTGCATAGCGGGGAGATCATCGGGCTTCGACATGGTGTCTTGTGTCTTGGTGTTGTTGGGCAAACGGTCGTCGTGTTGCTTGGTGGTGGGATGAAGAAGGGAGGATGGGGAGACGGAGAGACACGCGGGACAGCTATTGAAGCAGCCGGCAAGGTACCATGGCTTTTATCAATGAGCTAGCCAGCTAGCAGGCCCCAATTGATGATGAAGCTGGCCGTCCAAGTTGCCGTGTCATGGGCCACGGGCTCGACTTCCCCCACCAAGTGCGGGGGACAATGTTGGTGACGTGCGATTGTGGTTGGATGGAGGCAAGAATAGTGAGATGGAGGAGGAGGGGTTATGCTTTGTCATTCTCTAAACGCCGGCGGTTCATTTTGATTTGCCTGGTTCGTATGTCCGAAAAATTCCCCGCCGTGTGACTGAGACGGTGAGGGATGGTCCGTGTTTTCTTGGGCAAGTTGTTGCGGCCTCAGTCGGCCCATTCTTGATTGTTGGCATCATGTCAGCCGTCATTACCCTATACCGATACCGGCACCGGTTGTAGATATGTAACTAGTACCTGGCTAGCTATGTAGCTGTCGAGCCGAATAGACCGCACCCGTGGCCATGTAGTGCTTGAATTGATATTTCCCCTTGTCTTTTGAGGACATTCTCGTCTCTGCCTCGGTGTGGTACAGCAATGACTTTATCGTCGGCGATACGGCCACCCGAGATATGAACCACCTCTAGTGGCAGCTGTCTTACTTCACCCCTCTTTACGTTAGAAATACAATGCTAAAGATTTCATGCCGGATTCAAAGCCCAGTTTGGCCGGGCAGATATATCTCTGCTATATATAATAAGAAGTAGAAATTGCTGATGCAGGTACACAACCAATCGCCGCACAACAATGCGGACTCGTGGACAGATCTGCGGCCCGTCTCGTCCCTGACTTGCCCGGACCGTCCCTCTCTGTCGCGACAACGGAGCTGTTGATGGTACAGCATACCCTTTTAGACAACATCTCCGTCTTGTAGCATTGCGCGGGCCAGCCAGCACTCTCTCACAAACGCGACCTGACACACGGGTTGCATAACTGGTCAAGTGTAGCGGCTGCGACCAGCATGACAGCAGCTGGTTCTTTTAGGTGGCCGCAGAATGGATCAAATTGATGCACGATGCATGCAGCACTTTTTATTCCGGTATCGAGACTGAAGTCATGGACATCTGGACACAAGTCTCCATGCGCCATCTCCTAACCCGTGCTTTTCCCCTTATCTGCAGAACCAACTTCATCTCGCAAACTAATAGCAAAAATGTCGCACAAAGACTGGCTGGCATGACGTCCGGGCTTATTATTAATGCCCAAGTTGTCTCTCACGTCACACTCTCCAGATATAGAGCAGGGTGCAGCCACTAGTCAGTGTACGTTGCAACACGAATGGAACAGCAGCAGAAGCATCCTGGTTGCCTGGCGGCACGGAGACTGCGGGCGCTCATATGCATGTTGGCTACGGCTCAGGGGCTTTTGCGATCATCGAGTGGTACACGTCGAGATGTGGCCTCGCTTTGTCAAGGGGCTGGCTTCTTTCACTCATCTCCCATCATCCCTTTTCTGCGCGGAGCATTCCCTTGCCCTCCAGCCAATGGGGGAAGTAGCAAGGATCCAGATGGTCTCACCACTTTATTAATAAGTACGATCCCTGGTTGATCTGGCGATAAAATAGACATGCCTCAGCGTTTGCCGGGACGAAACTCGGATTGAATCTTGCCGCCCGTAGCAACCTAGCTGTAGGCAAGCAATGTGTATCTTCTTGGATTCCGCGATATTTATCGTGCCGGTAGGGCGGAAAATGAGCAGCAACCACAGCCTCTGTATCCCGGAATCGTACACAGGCTTGGCGATTGGCGGACCCAGGAAATTGCGTCTGAATTGGGCATGTCATTGACTGGATCGGAAAAAAAGTCGTTCGAAATGACATCAACACCTGATACCTCTGATAGGTTACGCGATGTCAATTGTTTGTCCTCTGTCTTCAATTGTCGCGGCCCCCAGTTATTACCGGGCTGAGCCACAGTCAAGTGCTGCGCCCCAACACACGTGGCTAAGCTATGCCCTTTTCCAGATTTTTACAGGGTGCAGGTCTGTTATGTACCTCACCGTTCTCTTTTATTTTTATTAGTCTTCCCGTGTGGTGGCAAGCTCAATAGGTTATTAGACGCTGGTATGCGGTTATTGGCAAGCGAGCGTTGTATGCGGGGAGAGCGGTTCGGAAGCTCCGAAGGCGAGCAGTCGCTTCAGCTAGACTCATCGGGGCTCCAGGTAGCAACAGAGTCAGTCGGACGTCGTGAGACGGTGATTGGACGGTGATCGCCTCTCAGTTACAAGTGCATCTTTACAGGACTACTTTATTCTTACAGCGCTCTGCATCTTGCATCTCTGCATCTCGGCTCACCGTTGGGCGCTATCCCGCAATGCCGCACCGCTTCTTTGGGCTGCTGGGGCGGGTGGATACCGTACCTACAGCGACGGGGCTGACGTGCCATTGTCCGCTGGGTTGACAACGCAAGCAATGCATATGCGGGATGGAGGGGGAATAACCGGAATGGCGGGAGATCAGGACTCTATTTGTCAGGTTGCCAGAACTCGCTGAGGCGGCGCTCGCTCTAGAACCGGCCGGCCCTGGACCTACTCAACCAGGAAGGCCACAAGCAACAAGCAGACTTGGCTGGGCTCAGACTCTCAGCGAACTGGCTGACTTGTTAAGGCGCTAGGCCGGGCTAGGCCAAGAGCCCGCCCCTTGGGAGCGAGGACCCGTCTGGTGCAGGTACATATGTACATTGGTACTGGGGTACATTATTAGGTTGCTTGCATAAAAAAAAAAAGAGAAGAACAAGTGATTAGATACGGTATTGATTGCTTACATATGTAGAAACTGCATTTTCTCAAGCGCTTCGTCTTCTAATAATAATAGCTAAATAGGTCTTGCGCGAGAATCCAGGGTAAGAAAAATCAGGAAGGTCGGTATCTGCTTACCTGCTGCCACGTACCTACTGGACAGGTGATGACCGCTGCCTGACCGAAGTCTCCAACTACTTACTACAACTAGTTAGCGCAGGCCGCGCAGTGCAGTCCAAACAACAAAGTCCCAGCCTCAGCGTCCAGTTCCTGCAAGTCAAGTCAGTCACCCATCAGCCATCGTTTTTCGCCTCTGCCTGTCACCGCGGCCCGACGCCAATTTCAACCCAGGGGCCAAAACAGCGGCGCTGCATCATCATCCAGCCTTGCCTACATCCTGGGCGCTTGAATCATATTTAGATCATGCATTTATGCTGCTACACTGGAAAAGTCACCGGCCAATGCCGTTCCATTCTTCACCCTCTCACGTTCGAGGCTGCCACCATCTGGCTGTCTTTTCTTCGTAAATGTCCCCTGTAGCGGTCCCCTAGCACCAGACCGACCTAGTACAAGACCCCCCGAAGAAATTGGCTATTGCTGCGTTTTGATCCACTTCTACCTGTGCACTATCTCCAGCAGATCCTCCCCTTGCCATCTCGTTGCACTCTCTCGCCTTGCGTTTTTTCTCCCCTTCTTCCCTTCCCTTCTACTCCCTCCATCGGCAATGTGCACCGCTCCGCCTATTTGCTGAGTTCTGCATCATCCACGATCGCCTTGCAGCCGATATCTCGCCCGTACAGGCCTGCCCGCTGAATACCCAACAGAAGAACACCCCTTATAGGGGGCTCCCAGAGGTAGTGCCCCAAGGCTCCCTCTCGCCTGACCAGCCGATTGTCCGACCACCGAAGACAACAACTCTGCCCTCGCAAACGATCCAGTCCCGACTTGCATCGCCGTACCTCCGTCGTTCATCTTTCCACCGATTCTCCTCCCCCCTCCCGCCAACCCATCCTCGCTCCTCGCCCTCACCAGCCCACCATGGCCTCGTCAGCCTCCAATGTTGTCGGTGTTCACTACCGTGTTGGCAAGAAGATTGGTGAGGGGTCGTTTGGTGTCATCTTTGAAGGCACAAACCTGCTCAACAACCAGCAGGTCGCTATCAAATTCGTCAGTACCCCCCACATCGGCAACACCGCTCTGATCCGACCTCCTCGGTTCTGCCCAACCGTCACCTGCTAACCCTCCATCTAGGAACCCCGCAAGAGTGATGCGCCTCAACTGCGAGATGAATACCGTACCTACAAGATTCTTGTAGGATACCGTGAGTAAAAGAGTTGCACAGGCTATTTGGTTGATTAATTGCCCTAACTTTAATCTCAGCTGGTATTCCGAATGTCTACTACTTTGGTCAGGAAGGATTGCATAATATTCTGGTTATCGATCTCCTCGGACCTTCGCTTGAAGATCTATTTGATCACTGTGGTCGTCGCTTCACCATCAAGACAGTCGTTATGGTCGCTAAGCAGATGCTCTCCCGCGTTCAGACGATACACGAGCGAAACCTTATCTACCGTGACATCAAACCCGACAACTTCATCATCGGTCGTCCTGGCACAAAGGCAGCCAACGTTATTCACGTCATTGACTTTGGCATGGCCAAGCAATACCGAGACCCGAAGACGAAGCAGCATATTCCCTACCGCGAGCGCAAGTCCCTGTCCGGTACAGCTCGCTACATGAGTATCAACACTCATTTGGGACGCGAGCAGTCGCGCCGAGATGATCTTGAGGCGCTCGGCCACGTTTTCATGTACTTCTTGCGCGGCGGTTTGCCCTGGCAAGGCCTCAAGGCCGCTACCAATAAGCAAAAGTACGAAAAAATTGGGGAAAAGAAGCAAACCACAGCCATCAAGGACCTCTGCGAGGGGTTCCCTGAAGAGTTTAGCAAGTATCTTACCTACGTCCGCAATCTTGGCTTTGAAGATACCCCAGACTACGACTACCTGCGCGAGCTCTTCACCCAAGCTCTGAAGAATGCTGGCGAGATCGAGGACGGCGAGTATGACTGGATGAAGATCAATAAGGATTCGGGAAAAGGGTGGGACTCCAAGGGGCACAATTATCACCACAATCCAAACGTACGCCCCGGTCCCTCTCAAATGGAACTTCACAGTGGCCATCGGGCGAATACCAACTCTCACCAGCAAGCACAGAATCTTACCGTCGGCCGACTAAACGCCGCCCAGCCACCTCCTCCCTCGCCGATCAAACAGATGGGCAAGCAGAGAGATCGGCCAAGCGCCCAAGGGGTTTTATCCGCCCAACGGGCTCCTGGGGGCCTGCGTGATCTATCCACTCCAGCAGGCTCAACCCAGGCCCAGTTCCAGAACAGCGCCCAGAACCTGCCTCAGCATAAGATGACACCCCAGAGCGGGATCGGCCAACCTGGTCAGCTCAATCCTCAGGCTGCCCAGCAACCAAGCGGCTTCCAAAAGTTCATCAAGTCCATTTGCTGCGGCTAGTCGCCCCCCGTTTTGAGCCGAAATGGCGTTGTTCAGCATTGCTGTGGTACGCCGGGGCCCAATGGATTCACACTAGGATCATCGAGCACCGTCGAGACTTTCCTCTTCCCCCGGCCCGTTGGCGACCTCTAGCTCTCTAGCTCGGTTTGTTATATTGGAACGTCTGGTGGCGGTATCCATAGGAAAGCTGTGATGTTGGATATTACAGCGCGATGTGCACGATATATACTTGCAGCTTGCATGGTAAGGAAGCGTCCCGCGCGCCTGCAACCAAAACGCCCGTCACTACACCCACGAAAACCAACTCAATGACAAAAACATGCAAAATCAAGAAAAAAAAGAGGACTAGTCATCCGCGTCTGCGGTGTGTTTGGCCTTTCTCTTCATGTGCTAGGCCCATCCCTCTGAATCATTCCGAAGAGTTGGTCGTTTCGTTGCTGGCCATCGGCCGCACTACCAACTGACAATCATGAAACCCGGATGCTGCATCAACTGGGCTTAATCAGTCTGTCCTGGTCACTCCCATACTGCACATACGCGTTTTTCGACATTCCAGACTTTCACTACTATTTCTACTACTACTACTACTCTACACCCACGACTCTATCACCCGACCGAAACACGCCCCCATTTCCTATCATGCCATCGTATAATATGTTTTTGCCCCAGTGAGCACAAGCGGAGGAGCTATCGGGAACTCGTCAAGGAAGGGAGTACACGTTTTTTCCATGTGTAGGAACAAAACTTGGATTATTCGACTTTGGAGGAGGGAAGGAAAGCTGCGTTCGGATGAGCGTCGTGTTGCAAAGTTGATTTCTTTTTCATTATCTGTTTCATCATCATTGAGTTAGACACTGTCGTGTTACGACATCACTTGAGGCTGGGGAAGCGCAGACGAGGAGACGGCACAATCTTTTTGACTTACGCATCGACTTTACAAACACTAGGTAGGAGTTTCATCGGTATGCTTTTCGTAATTGAATCAAAGACTTTTGGTAATGAGCTTTCTGACTTGCATGTTGAGTGAAGTTGATTTCCTTGTCTCATTGTCAAAATATCCTTCCTACTCGCATGATTCTATGCCGAACTGACCCGCGCCAGTAAATATCATCATCTGTGTTGACAGATATAGAAACTGTCATTCCATCTGTAAAAGTCACCAGTGTGCCACTAGAAAGTAAACACAGCAAATAGGCTCATTCATGACGAGCCCTCTTCTCCTATTTACCCCGATCCCTTTTTTCAAACCATCTAGATTAAACCGTCCTAAGCAAGCCAGCAAAACAAAACGTCGACTGAAAACGCCATGTATTACAAGTGCCCTCCCGTTTACGTCAGCTTCTGCTTGATGAAGAAGGTACGCAGATGCGACAGCTGCCAGACACAAGTGCCGCCGAGAATGACGAGCTGTATAATCATCCAGCGAATGACGCGAGCGTTGGTGGACTCGGACTGATCTCTGAACTCGGCCTCGCGTTCCTATTTTCTGATTGTTAGCAACCGGTCTCGGACGTCTTTCCTATTGAGCTGCCCACGCCACCAACTTACACGTTGGAAGACCTGTTCGCGACGGATGTCACCGAGGCGGTTGTTCAGGTCCTTGACACGGGTGGTGATGTCGGCAATGGTATTTTTGTCGGAGCTCTCAATCTCGCTGCTCGTGCCAATGACCATGTCGAGCTTCAGCTTGATACCGCCGTTGGGGGCCGATGTCGAGAGCCACGCGGAGCGGCCTGACGTGGATGAGGGCATGAAGCAGATCTTGTGGTCGCCAGACTCATGGGCGACAAAGTGGAACTTGCCGGCGGAGGCGCCGGCCTTGGAGACGATGCGGTGGTCGTTGTTGAATACCTCCTGCAAAAAGGGTTCCCGGTTAGCATTTTAATCAATGGCGCTATACAAGTCCCAGGTCTCTGTCCCAAACAGTGGACTTGGTTGGCAGACTGTGCGGGCGCATACATCGACGGTAATATAAATCCTGAGACCCTCGTGCTGCTGCCAGGCGTTGGCGCGATCATCCCACTCCTCGGCGGCGTAGGTTCCGGAGACGAGGGTGTCCTTGGGCAGTTCCTCGTAGAAGCACTTTTGCCCCGAGCCGTCAATGAAGAAGTGGAGGGCCTGCGCGGCCGAGGCCAGGGCCATGATGGGGAGAAACGACCGCATGGCGGGCAACGTGTCGGATCGCAAGGTGCTCGGGAGGAAGGGACTCGGCGCGCGGTAGCTGAAGCAAGCTTGGAGGGAATGCGGCGTGAGTCCGGGATCGATACCAGCGGCGAGTTGATGGGACAGTGCTGGTATTCTGCGGTTAGCAGATAATTGGCGAGAGGCTCAACAAAGATTCGGCGTCGTTCTGAAAGAAATGGGACAGAAGATCAGGGAGGACGAGGGCTTTCAAAGCTACAACTGCTGACAACCTCACTAGCCTAGGGGCTCCCTCCCCATCGAAGCTGCCACGTCCACCAAAAATTCGCCCTGGCAAGCTCATCCAGGGGCATCAAGTCACGTGAACACATGCAAACCAAAGTCGCTGTCGCCCTTTCCTTGCTCAGATCAGTGGCAGGCAATCCGCTGAAAGTCGCCAGGCCATTAGTACTGGTTATAGTGCTTGCCAGCACCGGCGCGAAATCTCCAGACATCAGCTTTTTCGCAATCGCCGCAAGTTTCAACCGGGCGCAGAAACTACGTGACGCATGCAGGAAAATCTCGAATGAAATTCTCCATCTTCCAGCTCGAACCTAAATCAACTATCGACCTCACCAGCGATGCAATAAGCGGACTCGCTGAATGCTGGACGACGACAACACCAGGCACTCTACCTGCGCGCATCACCGCTCAAGCTCTCACTTCCGCCAGTCCCTGCCCTCCATCATAAACAATGAGCTCGACAGACGTTCGCGACGTGCTCAATCTGCCCGATGGCGTGGCCGGGTCACGTCCGGCCAAAAAGCAAAAACTCTCGGCCGCGCGACCCAACCTCAAGGGCCTGGCACGAGAAGTGCACAACCTTGGCGGCGACAACCCAATCGCCATTGTACCCGAAGTCACCCAGTTCAAGAAGAGGCGGCTGGCAAACCGCAAACCGGCCGCGCGATGGGAGCTACGGGGCTTTCGTAATTCGGCGCGAGACGATGCGAGCCTAGTACTACGACACTGGCGACGGAAGGACGCAAAGCAGGAGCCCAACGTGACTACACCGGTAGTAATTGAAGTTCAGGGTGCGGCTCCTGTGACGCAGGTGCTTGCAGATGAGGTGGAAGACTCGGCCTTTGCCAAATACAATGTGCGCGTGTCCGTCCCGCAGTACACCGACGATCAATATACACAACACCTACAAAACGAAGAATGGACTCGTGAAGAAACCGACTACCTGATGGAACTGGTCCGCGACTTTGATCTGCGGTGGCCAATTATATGGGATCGGTACGAATGGAATCCACCAGCAACCAATGGTGAGGCAAATGCGGATGGCGACGAGAGTAAAGCGGTTGTGCATGCAGCACGCGCTCGCGCGCTCGAAGACCTGAAGGCGCGATATTACGAAGTGGCAGCCAAGATAATGGCTGTTAACAAGCCCGTGCAGTACATGACGCAGCCAGAGTTTGCTCTACACGAACTCATGTCGCACTACAATCCCCAACACGAAAAGGCACGCAGAGAATTCGCGGTCAACTCGCTCTCACGCTCACGAGAGGAAGCCCGCGAGGAGGAATCCTTACTGATGGAGATCAAACGAATCCTGTCCAGAAGCGAAAAGTTCAACGAGGAGCGCCGTGAGCTGTATAATAGGCTCGACTACCCGCGTGCTGAAACGGACATCAGCACGTTTAAGTCGTCTGCTGGCCTACAGACGCTACTGCAGAACCTCATGAACGTGGACAAGTCGAAGAAGCGAAAGTCGATTATGGGTGGCGAAGGTGTCAGCCCGGCGCAGGGGACTCCCCAATCTGTCGCTCAAGAGTCGTCTGCCGCCAAGAAGGATGCGGGCGGCGCCGCCGCCGCCACTGCCACCACCACCAACAACAATAACAATAACAACAATACCCGTGAATCGTCAGGCCCCGTGTCGACGCCCACCGGCGCGAGCAAGAAGACGCCGCAGCAGCCGCACGAGCGCCGTAAACTCTCGGAGCAAGAGGAGGCTATTTATGGCGTCTCGCGCCACGACCGCCTAGGCTCCGGCCCAACCTTCCGCACGGAGAAGATCAACAAGCTCTTCTCACACAAGTCCAACCAGCAGCAGATGCGCATCAACAACGCCCTCAATGAACTTGACGTGCCCAGCAAGTTGGCGATGCCCACCACAGCCACGACGCAGCAGTTCGAGGCGCTGCTGGCCGCCGTCAACGGCCTCCTCGACGCCCGCAAGGTCTCGGACAAGTTGGACGCCGAGATCAAGATTGAGGAGGCCAAGAAGGCTGAGCGGGAGAAAGCACTTGCTGGGCCTGACGGAGCGGTCGCAGGCGAGCCCGGTCCCGCCACGGAGGGAGATGCTGCGGCCAAGTCGCAAGAGAAAGCAAATGGTAACGCCGCAGCTGCGACAAGCGCTTCAATCGCCACGAAAGCCGACGAGGCCGCTCCCACGATTGAAGAGCCCGAGAGGGCCGCGGCCACTCCGGTCACCAAAGCACAGGATGCGACCCCGGCGGTGCCTGCCGGGGAAAGGGCGGCCGCGACCGAGACGCCCACGGAAAAGGAAAAGCCAACACTGGCGAGCGCTGGGCCCGCCTCGCACAAGCGAAGCGCTAGTGTGCTCAGTGCGACGAGCGATAAGAGCGCCAAGCGACAGAAGAAATAAAAGGCTGGATAGGGAGCCGTGGAGGCTAGATATCAGAAGCATGCCAGGGGGCAAGCATCAGGTGTCGTTCGGCAATCGCCGTCTTTCGCCGCCACCACCTTGTTGCTAGACACCAAGTCTCTACCTACACGCATGCCATTCATCCGTCCTCTCCCGCGCATACTCCTCCGGTCATGTTGAGAGCGCCCAGCCGTACGAGGCGAGAGAGAGGGTGTGTGTGACCTCGGCGGTAGCTGAGCTGCGCGCTCCCAAAATACCTTGACGCTACCGAAAACGGAACGATGTGCCGGGCCATCTATTCTTGGGCATCCCGCCCATGCATCTATTCTATCCACTGGGGAAGCCGAGGGAGGTAATAGAGAGAAATAGAGGGGCGCATAATGGAACAAACTAACGGGCTACTGTGCGTCAAGATGGAGCTCGGGCAACATCGGGTGAGAGAAGCCGGCTTTTATACATGAATTATTGAGTTCCACCTGCAGGTCAAAAGGGTTTGTGTTGTCGGCTGGCCAACTTGGTCGTCTTTGGCTTGGATTATTGGGACAGAGGAAAAGAGCGCCAGTATTGATTGACCTTGAACGAGGCGTACCAACCCAACGATAGGCATCCCCCCCCCCCCTTTTCTTAGCAAGACTTGATAAAACAAATCAGCAAGACTTGGAGATTTGTTGTTAGTGTTTACGGTTCAGGCCTGGCACCGTGCCTGTTTTTGTTTCGCCACAACGTGACGCCCCCGGGGGGTTACGAATCGTTTCACGTACGTCATCATGCCCGTCGCATCGCTAAAACAATTTAAAAGGGACCATCAAACGCCGCGAATGTGAACTGGAGAAAGAAAAAGAGAGTTCCCTAGTTATGTAGAAACACGAACAAGAGGGGTGGGTTGGGGGATTTGTTATGGCGGCTGCATCGTGCATTTGACGCCGTTGGCCGGGATCAAAGACAACACGAGGTTGCTCTGGCGAAGGAAAGAAAAGAAGGGAAACCAAAAAAAGAAAACATGAAGGTCGCCTTCTTCATCGTGCTGCATTACCCTGGTCTGTCAACAAGGACCGAAACGCGCTGGCTCGGCATACATAGGTATTATAGATGAGACGGGGGGGCTGAGGGAGCAGCGAATGGCGGCAAAGAGGCTTGCTTCCTTCTTTCTGCCTTGCTCCTCTCGCTGCCTCTTTTCCCTCATGGGGGGGGGGGCGTTTCTTAATATAGACTGCTTTCCCATCCGCAGAAGGGAGAAGATAAAATAACCCCCAAGGCGCAGAAGTTCATACCATACCTTGATAAGTGGCATTGCGGTGGTCGCTTTGCTTTGTGAGAAATGCGTCGCGGTAATACCGTGATATCACAAAAGGCAACGCGTGGAAGAGTGTGTAAAGACAACGGATGGGCGTCTAGGTTAGAAAAACCAAGCCCATGAGGTTTGGTCCAGGTCAATCATGCAAAAAAAGAGGCTCAATACGCGCCGGACTTGCCAACCTTGGGTATTTGTCGCCAAGAACTTGGGTTTCCTCGCCTCACACCCACCCGCAACTTTTACCTACCCTGTGGTCTCAAAGCAACAACCACGATGGGGCTGAGACCTTTTACGCACCATTTTCCCAAGATAGATGGGAAGCGGCGTTTTCTGACGCAGTCATCTCTCGGTAGTCTTCTTTCGGCTCATTTGTCATGGCCGACGTCAACGTTTCGCTTAGAGAGAGTCAACCCTCTCACCCCCCTCCCCCCGGCTCCGTTGTGCTTCGCGTAGCGCATTTCCAAGGGCGCTTATTATAGCGAAAACCGAAATCGCATTGGCCTCTCCTCTGCTGGGGAGAAAATGTGTGCAGGAAGATGATGCCACACATCAGATTCATTGGTCAACGCTCGCTCCTCTGCTTAAAACATCTCCCTGACGGCCGGGGTAGGCGAAAACTGGCGTAATGGTAATAAGCGCTGGGGGGGGGGGGGGGGGGGCCCGGGGGGGGGGGTGGGGGGTGGGTGTGGTCGTCGTCGCACAAAAGTGGACGGACGG
>JANZYN010000156.1:0-61570 GCA_025583755.1 Cordyceps tenuipes
GCCCCCCCCCCCCCCCCCCCCTTCCATTCACTCGACCAACTAACAACCCGCATTCCTTTCCCCAGACCGCAAGCTGCGCACCTCCTCCCTCGAAGCCCTCACCGCCTTCCTATCCTCCCGCCGGGCGCTCCCCGACGCCGACGCGCGCAAGCTCTGGACCGGCCTGTACTACGCGCTCTGGATGACCGACCGGCCCCGACCGCAGCAAGCGCTCGCCACCTCCCTCGCCTCTCTTTTGTTCTCGCTGCGCTCGGCCTCGGCGCGGGCGTCCTGGCTGCGCGCCTTTTGGCACGTCCTCGGCGCGCAGTGGACCGGCATCGAGGCGCTGCGGCTCAACAAGTTCCTGCTGCTCGTGCGGCGCGTCTGGGCCGCCATGGTCCGGCTGGCCCTGCAGGGGGATGAGGGACGTGATGTGGTGACGGCGGTGTGCGGCGCGTGCGTGCTGGATGGCGAGGGCGGGCCGGACGGGCATGGGGCGCTGCCGCTGGGGCTGCGCCTGCATGTGCTGGATGTCTGGGTGGAGGAGCTGGAGCGGGAGGGCGCGCTGCGGGCGGAGGGGCAGGCAGAGGGGGCCCGGCTGGTGGCGGCGCTGGGGGGGATGGTGCTGGCGCTGACGAGGAATGGGAGCAGGGCGGTGCGGGAGCGCGCGAGGGAGAGCTACGAGGACGAGAGGCTGCCGTGGGCGAGCAAGGCGGGTGATGACGAGGAGGAGGAGGATGCGGAGGATAGTGATGATGATGGCTGGGGTGGCATTGAGGATTAGATTCAAGGGCTTGGTTGCTTGATTGTTTTGCATTCATGGAGTTTTGGTGTTGAAAAAAAAGGGATATACATGGACTTTTCATAACAAGAATAAATGCGTGAACCTGTCTGCCTGCTCCGAGCCGTAAACGCCCTTGCTAATCCGACAAAAAGCCTCTCAACGTAGCAAAATGCTTGAATATACAAGAGCAACTCCATATCCCTTTTGCGCGTACATCCAGAAATCAGGGGGCAGAAAAGCCCGCGTACATCCACCGCCGCCTACACATCCTACCACATGGGCTCATCGCCACCCACAGCCCCTTCGTCCGCGTACCGTCCCCGGTCCCTCGCCTCGCGCTCCTTGCGCCACGCGTCCGCCTTTGCCCGCTGCTCCTCGCTCGGCCCCGGGGCCTTGCTCCGGGCCGCCTCGCGCCTGTTGTGCCGCCTGCGCTGCGCCGGCGTCATCGCCTGCACGTCCGCCGCGCCGGCACCCCAGATGCCGTCGAGCGCGTCCGCCAGCTCCTCCCTGAACGCCGCCCACGCGACCCGGCCGCGGCCGCCCGTCGCCCACTGATCCAGCTTGACGGGCAGGGCGGCGCCGAAGCCCGCCGGGTCGTCAAAGGACCACACGCACGGCGCGGGGCCCGACGAGCACGTCGTCGGCCGGCAGTACAGCCCGCACATGGTCGTCTCGGCTGCCCACCACAGCGACAGCACGCATAGCACGAGGCCCAGCAGTGTCAGGCGTGGGCGCGGCGATAGGTAGAAGAGCCGCGGGAGAGGGAGGTGCAGGTAGGCGATGAAGGGCGTAGATGGCTGGGCGATGCAAAGGGGGCAATCGAGATCCATTGCGTGCATGTGCTTTTCTTTGTTGTCTTTAGGCTTGGAGTCTTTGGACTTGGTGTCGTTGGACTTGGTGTCGTCGCCCGTGATGTAGGCTTTGGTTTTCGCCTCGTCTTGGATATTGAAATCTTCAACTTTGATGCCGTTTTCGCTCGATTTTTCCTGGAGCCTACTATCGAGTCTCTCGGTTGTTTCGCTCGACTTTTCGTCCTCGTGGAGATGCGTCTCGTCAGTTTGTCGTGTTGTTTTCGCCAGTGGCTCCGTCAACTTTATTCTCCCGTCCTTGTGCACCCCGAGATCGCGCTCAACAGACGCGCTCAGCGCTTCATACGCGGCGAGCTCATCCAGTTCCGCATCGACGTCATGCTTTTCCTCTGTGGCCTTTGCCGCAGCATTCGCCGCAGTCTCCCGCAGCAGCGCATCCAGCTTCTCGCTCGTCGTCCTCTTTCCCAGCAAAATATCCTCCAGGTTGTCCAGCGTCGAGTCGCGAATGTTGTGGAGTCGCTGCAAGTCGCGCAAGTCATCACGCACCGTCGGCGGCCTGGCCGAGTTGGTGATTGGGGGCCGCCTTCTAGGCAGGCTCCCGGAGCGCGGCCGCATCGGCTTCTTCGTTTCTTCCGCGACGCCCGGATCCGACGCTGTATCAACATCCCCCTGTCCCAGATGCGCCATGTCTTCTCTACGTCGCTTACTGTCTCCCAACAGATCCGGCTTTATGTCGGGTGACTGCTCCAGGCTCAACCTTCTACTACTAGGCCGCAGCCGATCCTCCTTTTTAACCATCAACGGCGTCTCCACGAACGCCCCCGGCGCGCGCGGCGTCGGCATTGCCAGCACGTCCTGCCTGCTTACCGCCTTCGGCGTCGCGTCATTGTCCGTCCTGTCGCCCTCACCATCCACCCACGGTGACGATGCGCGCGCTGACCCATGTTCCGAGTAGTCGTCTCGGGGCGCAAACAACTGCTCCTCAGCCTCGATTCGATCCGTTGGGTCCTGTTCTGAGCGCACGCTAGAGTCCCTACTTTTACGCGAGTCGCTAGAACGGGAGCGTGCAATCTCGGCGAAGCCTACCGTTGGTCTCTCAGATGCGCTCTTGGATGTGTTGGTGTTGGATGACGTGTTAGATGTTCGCCTCGCGTCGAGCGCAGATCGCTTGAGAGAGCTGGCGCGTGGCTGGTGTTTGACAGCGGCAATGGTTTTCGGGGGCAGCTCTTGCTTGACAGCAGTATAGGGCCTCACGGGCGGCTCGTCAGATTCTCGTTTAGTAACTGGGCTGGCTTTCGTTACTCGGGCCAGCGAGCGAAGCAATTCGCGTGACTGGTCGCGCTTTTGTGGCGATAGTTTATTTGCGCGGTTTCTCGTTTCAGCAGCTTCTTCCACCTTTTTTGCAGCCGCCCGTCGCACTTCATCTGCGATCCTCTCCGCGTCTGACTTGTAAATGGTAACAGGCGTGTCCGGCACCTGGCGTCCGACCGGCTCAAACGCCGACCTGGAGCGCGCGATGCCTACGCCCTCGCGAGCGATCCAATTCCTTCTCGGCGAGTCTGGCGATACCGATTTCGTCATGGCGTTGCGTTCTTTGATTTCCTCCAGCTTGGCCTGCGAGATGGCCCGTTTCGATAGCCCCTGGGTTTCGCGTTGCTTGATCTCGTCCAGCTTGGTGAGCCCGACTCCTATGCGCGGGAATCCACTGTCCAGGGGGGCTTGTTTCGCGGCCTCTCGTTCTCGTATTATAATTTCGTCCAGCTTTGATTTGCGTGGGCTCGCCACGTTTGGCGTCAGTCCCAACTCGCGGGCCCGTATCTCCTCGAGCTTCGCATTTGGCGTTGCGCCTTTGCGCGGCGACGGAGATCGCGTCGGCTTTGTAAACTGCTGTTGGTTGACTCGTATGCGCGGGCTGTCGGAGACTTGTAGGTCACCTGCGGTAAAGTCCTCGTCTACCTGCCAGGCGTAGCTCTTCTCCGGGGATGCAACAGGCGGTCCGTTCTCTGTCAATGGGAGCGCTGCGTCGTCGCGCATACCTTCCTCTAGCACCCATCGGCTCGTTCGTGATTTTCCTATCCCATCATCGACGCGGTTTCGCATCGCAATGCGCTCCTTGTTTGGGGATGCGTCCGGGATTTGCTTGCGCGTAACCGCCTCGTGCATCTTGGTGTCATCGACGGACTTTTGCTTATCATTCAGTCGTCGCCACGATCGCGGTGCCGGGCTAGGGGAGCCGTCAATCGGGCCCGGCTTGTTCTCCTCACCCGCAAGCTTGTAGGCCTCGGTCAGAGACAATGGTTTTCTGCTGCCGAAGCCGCCACTGCCGAAACGAGGTAGGCGGGAGCCTGGTGTCATGGCAGGGGATGACGGTTTCTCCTGGCCTGGACTCGACTTTGATCGCGGCAAAGGCGGCATTCTCGTCGAGTCGTTTGCGGTTGTTTGCTTCGTGCCAAAGAGCGGTTTGCGACCCTCTTTCCGGATAAGAAGGCCGCTCGCGCCGGATTTTTTGTCGTCCATGGTTCGATAATATGACAGCCGGTCGGTTCCAACCGTTCACTCTCTGGTTATGCGCGTACTGGAGCGACCAGCGAGCAGCATGGTGATGCGAGCAGGCCGTCGCTGCAGGTGAAGCGGAGGTGAGATGGCGTGGTGAATCGGCTAGTGGGCCGCAGGCTTGCACTGATGACAACTCGTAGGACCAGTCAGATTGCAGCTGCGCAAGATGCACGGGAGCAGGTGTTGAATTCTGAATAATGTCGATAATATACACTGTTGTTGCTGGTCGCAAAGTCGCGTCCGTTACACGTAGCTTCTAATTGGTGAGATGGAGATGGAGCGGGGCCGCCTCGGCATGCATGATCTACAACAAGCGGTTGCATTAATATGATGCATGATCGGGAGGTTTGCGCTATGTGTTTTGGGGACTTGATTCCTATTTATTTACATTTCTATTCGTCGATATCAAAATCGATGTTCTTACTGCCATCCGCAAGAGCACAGTAACCTGCACCAATAAACGTTACGGGTTAATAGAAGAAATTTTCCACCGTGACAGAATAGTCAAAATCAGTGCTTGATACTTGATTACTAGAAAAATTGCGCGGCGTCTGGAAGGTACAACGATTCAACGTTGGATACAACCAATAACGTCACAACGTTGGCGGATGTATATTGATAGATAGGTACAGGGTAGTGTGCGGTTGGGGGACAGCGATCTCCTTGCTGTGCCGCTACCTCACAGTTACCGCTTAGCGAAGAATAAAACCTCGCTGCCATGCCGATTTAGAGAGTTGCTTTGGATCTTGATGAGCAGAAAATGGCTGCAGCATTTTACGTGCCGAGTAGTGTGTTAAGGCTGATTGATTTGGGGAGTTGCTTCATATCTCCTGAGTAGTATGAATGGCCACCGCAGTACAGTATTTTAAGCGCCGAGAGTGTAGTACAATCTGACCAGCGACCCTCGGGGTTTGATAAAGCACAATTAGTCATCGACTTTCAACAATAACAAGCCTTCGTGGCGTAGCTGGTTATCGCGTGAGTCTCATACAAACTATGTATGACCTAGCCAACAGGCCGGGCAATCTCAAGGTCATGAGTTCGAACCTCATCGAGGGCATTGTTTTTTTTGTTTTTGCTCGTTCTAGATTCTTTTTTCATGTTTTAATACTGAATTCTGATTGGGCTGTGAATTAATCGGCACGCTGACAGTCTCTGGGAGCTAATTGAGGTTAGATGGGGAGTGCAGGTCGAGGTTAGGTGGCAGTGCTGGCTGAGGGTGCGAGGTGGCTCGAGTTCGAGGTTCAGTGGCGGTGCAAGTGAGGCGGCAGGGCTTCCAGGTTTTGTTGTTATCAACAAACTGATACCTTGAGTACTGCCGTAACTGATTACAGCTCGGCCTGTGCGTTGTCGCTGTATGAATCATCGCGGCAGTTGCAAATTCATCTGAATATGTTACCTTGCCCACCCCCACCCGCGGAGCCGGAAACTTTTACCGGCCCGGACCCGATCGCCATGCGTGTTTCAGTGAGAAGCCACGCTCGGCAGTGTGTCATCTCATCGCAGTCGTAAGATGCTGCCTGATTGTTCGCTAAAACCTGCCTCGGATCTTGCAGAGGCATCCAGGCTGACGACAACTTGCTTTTCCCAACTTGGCGCCGAGATTGGCAATCTCTAATCTCCGCTCCGCATCTGTTATGGTAATCGGATTCCCCTTTCTCCACAGCCCCCGGCCCCTTTATTCCGCCGAGTCTCCGCCACCCGGACCCGGACATATGTACCTAGTCGGGATCGGCTAATTCGAGACTATATCATTTGCTAACCGTGTCAACCGTCGAAATCTCGACCTTCATCCACACATTCGCAACAACATGTCACAACTAGCACCAAAACGCCTGTCGTGGCCGCTGGTGACTGCCGCCGCGGCCCTAGAAGCCCTCGCGCTCCGCTACAGCAAAGACGAGCTGAAGCTGTCCTCCCTCGCACTCTCCTTTGGAATATTCTTCATCACCAACCTCGCCATCTGCGGCCTCTACTTCACCTTCATCTACCCCTTTTATGTGTCGCCGACGAGACACCTGCCCACCGTCGGGAACCGGCACTGGCTGATGGGTCACATGCCCCAGCTGTACAGCGCACCACCCGGCGAATGCTCACGAACATGGTCAGTATTTCTCAGCACCGAGCGAGCCCGTCTGCCTCCGGACCCTCTACTTACCCCTCCTCTATAGGAACAAAGAGGTCGAGCACGACGGCCTGCTCCGCTTCTTCATGATCTTCAACCAGGAGCGCCTCCTCGCCATCTCCCCCAAGGCCGTCGCCGACATCACCGTCACCAACAGCTACGCCTGGGAGAAGCCCGGCGTCGTGCGCGCCGCGCTCAGCACCGTCACCGGCGTCGGGCTCGTCACCTCCGAGGGCGACGAGCACCGCCGCCAGCGCCGCAGCATGCTCCCCGCCTTCCACTTCCGCCACATCAAGGACCTGTACCCCGTCTTCTGGGCCAAGTCGCGCGAGGTGGTCCGCGCCATGACCGCCGCCACGACGACCACCGTGCCACAGCAGCAGGGCCGCGCCGAGGGCCGGCTGCACGTCTCCCACTGGGCCTCCCTCGCCACCCTCGACATCATCGGCCTGGCCGCCATGGGCCGCGACTTTGACGCCGTGCGCAACCCGACCAACCCGCTCGTCGCCCAGTACACCCGCGTCTTCGACGGCCAGTCGCTGCTCCGCGTCTTCCTCATCCTCGGCCTCATCCTGCCCCAGTGGCTGATCGAGGAGCTGCCGGTCCGGCGCATCCGCGAGTTCCGCGACGCGATGCGCGCCATCCGCCGCGTCTGCCAGGAGCTGATTGACGAGAAGCGCGCGAAGCTGCGGGCCCAGAAGCGCGACAAGGCGCAGCCCGACGTCGACATCCTGTCCATCGCGCTCGAGAGCGGCCAGTTCACCGACGAGGGCCTGCAGAACCAGCTGATGACCTTCTTCGCCGCCGGCCACGAGACCACCTCGGTGTCGCTGACCTGGGCCGTCTACGCGCTGTGCGTGCACCCGGCGATGCAGACGCGGCTGCGGGCCGAGGTCCGCGCGCACCTGCCGTCGGTCGAGGACGACGCGGCCGCCGTCTCCAGCGTCGACTTTGACCGCCTGCCGTACCTCAACGCCGTCGTCAACGAGGTGCTCCGGCTGTACCCCTCGGTGCCCGTCACGGGCCGCGTCGCCATGCAGGACACCACCCTGCTCGGCAGGCCGGTCGCCCGCGGCACCCCCGTCACCATCCCGCAGTGGGCCATCAACGTCGACAAGACCCTCTGGGGTGAAGATGCCGAGGAGTTCAACCCGGACCGCTGGCTCGACGCCCGCGACGGCGGCCCCGCGCTCAATAACACCGGCGGCTCGACTAGCAACTACGCGCTGGCCACGTTCCTCCACGGGCCCCGCAGCTGCATCGGCGCTGCCTTTGCCAAGGGCGAGTTTGCCTGCCTGCTTGCGGCCTGGATCGGCCGCTTCGAGTTTGAGCTCGTGGACAAGACCCTCATGGACCCGAGCAAGCTCAAGGTCAAGGGTGGCGTCACCATCAAGCCCGAGGACGGGCTGCATGTAATTGCGAGGGTGGTACCGGGATACTAATTTACAAGTAGAATTAAAAATATTTTCACATTTGATACTTGCGTGGCCCTTTTTCGTCTTTGCGCTACGTCTTTGTTCTGAATAGCCCGGTGAGGGAGGCTGTCCAAACAATGAGCTATTTTGGCGCGCGATTGGGAATATAAGAGCTTACGGACAAAGTCTTTGGTAGGGGATGTATCTCGAGCACCCAGCTCTGCGGAAGGGAACGGGGTATTCGTGGCTTCGGCTTCGTGTGACGACTGCGGATGGAGCTGTAGTAAATGCTCTGCCAGGGTGTCTACACTAATCAGGTCTAACAATCACGGTATGAAGAGCCGGATAGCTGTGTGACCTTGAAAAAGAGGTAAAATATAGTTACGACGCGACTGTTATAAACCACGGGCAAAAAAGTAGAAGAACAAAAAGTAAATGTCCATCTCCGGTACAGGGAATCGAACCCTGGGCTGCTCGGTTCCTTGATGAGAGCGAGCGATGTTAGCCACTACACCATACCGGATAACTTGTCTGACGGCTGAGTTATTTATAAACATGAAACTATGGTATGCAAAAAAAGAAAAGATCAAACCAGAATGGGCCAAAACTTGCGTCTCAGGGGACTTTATTTCGGTGTTCAGTGGAGGATCTGTTGCAGTACCTTTACGTGTTAGGCCTGATGAGATCCAGAGCAGCTTTAAAATTCATTGTTGACTGATGATGGTGGTTTTCATACAACTCGGGGAATTTTCATCACTTGCCTCTGCCAACAAAGCGTCTCAGTCGTGGGCTTAGTGCCACAGCACAGAATGGCAAAGCAAGATAAAATACAACTCTGTTTCTATTTTCAACAAGTATCTGAAGATCATCTACAACTGCCCAAGTTAAATCCACAGGCCAATCTCAACATCCCAGAGCCCGCTCATCGCGAGCGCAAGCCCTGCTGCACAGCCTTCCAGAGTCCATCGTCTATCCCCGGATTCTCCATCATGGATCCGTCCGCAATCATCTTTGCGACGGCAGCGACCTCTTGAAGAACCAGCGGCGTGACACTGCCGCCCGGCATGGCGCTCTTTGCTTCAACGGCCCGCTTCCGACGCAGCAGGGCGCGGATGGACTGTCTCTTGGGCTTCTTCTGTCGCCGGGGAGCAGGCTCTCCCGCGCCCCTGAGCAATGTCTCGACTGCTACGCGACCCTCGACGCTCAACAGCTGCCGGGCTGTCGGCGGGTGGTCGACCGCAGACCCGTTCACCCGCGCCGCTTGTCCGCCGCAGCTACTCGGAGCGGTCTGCCGACCCGCGTCGCATACCGAACCCGCCTCTTCGACTTCAACATCCCGGTGCCACCCATCCGTACTCGCAGGGTTATGCCACGTCAGCCCCATATCCTCGACGACGCACGAGGCCGCCTCCTCCGCCTCAGGCCCCGCGCAGGCCGTCCCCGGCGAGTCCGAGCCGTCATCCCACCGCAGACTCCCCCGCGACTCGCCCCCCTCCCACGGCTGCGGCCGCGGCGCCAGCTCGCTCGCGTACTCCGGGTCCCACGGCTCCGGCGGCACCAGCAGCTCCTCCACCCTGACCTTGCGCCGCGCCGCGCGCACCTCCGCCCTCCACCGGTCCTCCCGCCACGTCTCCAGCAGCCGCTGCGCGTCGAAGAAGCGGAACGCGGTGCTCCCCATTGTCGTCTCCGTGTCCGCGCGTGTCGCCCTGATCCTGCCCGCCGCGGCGGCCGCCGGCGGCTTCTCGTAGGCTGGCTCCTCCGGCTCGCGGAAGAATAGCTCCTCCTGGCCGCACGGCACGATGACGACGCCGTACTGCATGTCCGCCAGCGGCGGCCCGGCGAGCGACACCGTGTACGCCGAGGCGGCGAGGTATTGCGCCAGCGTCTTGGCGTCGCGCACGTGCTGGCGCTGGCGCGGCAGGCACGCCGGCACCGCGTCCTCCTCCGGCGGCGCCGCTTCTAGTGATGCGTGGCTGCGGGTGGCCCAGCTGCGGACGCTGGAGACGGCGTCGAGGTCGATGCTGCCGAAGTCGGGGTGGCAAAGGCCGTTGTGGCGGTCCTTGTCCCGGGCGCGGTGCACGGCGTCGTGCAGCTGCCCGTCGTGGTTGAGCCTGTTCCTCGCCCACTCGCGGTACTTCTTCCACGCCTTCGGCTTGTCGCTGGCCGGGTCCGACTTGCAGTCGTCGGATGGCGCTTCGTGACGCGGTTTCCGCGGCCAGCTCCACCGCGTTGCGGAGGCAGGGCCCTTGCTGGGCCGGGTGTAGTCGGAGCCGTCGTACTCGAAGACGGTGGCTTCGTCTTTGGGCTCGCTCTTCCGTGGAGGGGGCACGTACACGCTCGGGAGGGAGGGGGCAGGCTCCCCGGTCGTCGGGCCATTGGGTATCATGAACAGTGCTTCCTGGGTCAGTCGAGGAGACGCCCCATGCACTGGAAGGTAAGCAGGTTGATTCATGGCGAGAGAATGTATGATGAGATGTTATAGCAGCTTTGGTTTCGAGGAAAAAAGAATTGTTTTTCAGGAGGAAAGTCGTCGTCTGGGAGGGCAGGCAACAGGTAGGATATTTGTATTCTTGAATAGTCCGCTGCGGGAAGAGACTATACGGGCTCTGTGTTTTGTATCTGTGTTGCACAAATAAAGCTGATCAAGTGAGGTATCACGGTGACTATAATGTGAGGAACAATCTGAAGCGTGGCGAGGGTTGCGCTGCATTTTATACTCGCAGTTCTTGCTAGTGGGAATGCCCTCTTTTTTGGCTTTGACGCGCGCCGCTGGTGATCAGCGCGCCGAACTCAAACTGCACGCTTTATGGTTTTTAAACGAAAAGACAAAGGCAAGTAACTCAGGACTATGACTGTATTTTCAGCGTACCAGCACATTTAGCTTCCGGCCGTCGATGTGTCCAATGTCGGTATGGTGTGTATCACAGGGTTGGCTGTGTGAGGTGAGACGCCAGTGGGTGGTCCTTCTCATGTACAGTAATTTTAATTATGCATCGGATTCGTAAACGTTTGCACTGCATGTTTCACTGTTGCGAGAGTCCTGGAAGCGTATGGGCTCGATATTGGGGTGCCTATGCCTGGCTGAGCGAGGGCGTCATTTCTTTTCCGAATACTGTTTGTATTTCGTAGACTCCATTGCTCTCAATGTCTTCAATATTCATCTTCGCTTTGTTTTTAACGAGTTCAAAAATACTTCATAAAATAGTTGCAGCTCTCTGGCTGCTCGATAAATTGCATTCTCGGGACCCATTAACACTGTCCTGTTTATTATTTACAAATGAAGAAGAGCCTTGAATAATTCCGCCCCAACCTGGCCAAACTTGACTTTCTGGCTGACATCGCCGCTGTGAAGGTGGACAGTGTCAACGCTGGACTTTGTCCAGTCAATCCGTCGCACGCTGATCCAGCGCAGCCTCAGCTTGTCCCGCGAGACAAAAAGCAGCGAGTCGATGGACTGCACATAGACCATCTCGCCATCCTGGGCGAGCATAGGCGTGCAAAATGGCACCCGGTCGACCAAGTCGCCGTCCCAGCCGCCCAGCAACGCGTCGAGCAGCGCTCTGTCCGCGCAGTTGCGTGACACGCAGGCGCGCACCTTTGCCGCGGCTTCCTTGCGGCCGCTCGAGGGACACTTCACCGCGATGAGCTTTGCCACCTGGCAGAGAAGAAACGCAATGTCGAAGCGTAGAGGTCGCTGGCTGGCAGCGTCCAGGACGGCGAACAGGACCGTGTGGCAGAGCCCGACAGGTAGCTCGGCGGCATTCTCCAAGCTGTTGACGAGAGACTGCAGACAATCCCTGGCCTTGCGGTCATCGTCCATCCAGTTGTGCAGGCAGACGCAGGCGAAGCAAAGAGCAGCCGTCGTGGAGCGGTCCGTGTCGGGTGTCTCGGCGCCGTCATCCCAGGCCTGGAGCCACTGCCAGCCTGCCACCGACTCGCACGGGCTTTGCCGTGACATCTTGAGCGATGCCGAAAGATCTTCCCAGTGCTGGCCTTGGGGCGGGAATCCACTGATCGCGACCAGCAAGGAGTGCACCGACAGCCTGACCTTCTTCTCGCTATCCACCTCTCGACGCAGGGCATCGATCAGGGCGTCCTTGTCGTCCAGACTGGCCTTCAACGCGAGGTACTGCCGCCGGAAAAGACCCAGCTCAGCGTCCGTCTTTTCCTTGGCGGCGGCGAGCCTTGCAATCTCGTCTCGCAACGACGCCTCCGCCCTGCGCTGGGCGGCCATCGCGCTCTGCATCGACGTCTTGTCCGCGTGGATGGCCACGCTGTCCGCGCGCAGCCTTCCCATCTCCGAGTCCATGGCCTCAATCTCGTCGTGCAGCCGCGCAATCTCGCCGCGATCCGACGTCGCCATCTTGTGAAACGTGGACAGCTCGTTCTGTGCGACCGACTGCGCGGCGTAGAGGCTCGCGAGCTGCTTCTGCTGTGACGCCTCCGTGGCCCGGTGGCTGGTGCGGACGTTCTCCAGCGCGGCGGCGAGGTTCGCCTCGTTAGCGCGGGACTCGGCCAGGTCGGCTATCAGGGCGCGGTTGGCCTCGCCCAGGCCGTCCAGGGCGTGATGTGCGGCATCGATGACGACGCGCTGTCGCTCGAGGGCGCCGTCCATCACGCCGGCCATGTTGGGGCCGAGGTGGCGCAGCATCTGGAGGGGAAACTCTGCATCATGCAGAGCTTCCTGGTGCTGAGGCGGCGAGGCCGAGTCCGTCAGCGATGGCGGGTTGTCATGAAGTTGCGACAGGGCATCGTATTGCGTCATGCTCTGCATCGACTTCTCTGTGAACTCGGTGCCTGGCCGACTTACATGGCCACCGTGCCAGCCGATGGTAGAGACCGGGTACGTCAGCGGGCCCTTGTCTTGGAACTGCTGCTGCTCCGACAGACTGAAGCCCTGAACCAGCCGATCAATCGTGTCCGGTGTGTCGTGACGGTGCGTGCTGGTGCCGTACATGTTGACTCGAGCCTGGAGAGACAGGAGTGAGATGGTTCGAGGACCGACCGAGGGTGGGAGTTCTGCGGTGTAGAGCCCATCGCCACAGGCACCCTGCCGATGGCCGGTCGTCGGCGTCGGGCACCGTTGCCCCGTCATTGCACGAATTACCTTGAAGGCGCCCGCATCAGGCATCGAGACAGTTCGGCCCAGCCAGCGTCGGCCACGACAGTCAGGCCAGCCATCGGCAGATCCTAGACAGTTCTATAGAAATCAAAGGCACGTTGCAGCCGTTCGCATGCATCGTAGAGGAAGCAGCTCCCTCCGAGTGATCGCTGGCTGCTGGTTGCTGCGATGAGATTGTCCATTTTCGAGGGAGCCTGTTTGCCTCTCCACCTGGTGAAGCAAGGGGGGGAGGGGCGGTGACGACACGTGCTGAAATTACAGCTTTGCGGGAATGATATTTGGCATTAATTGAAAATGAATACAAAGATTTGGACTAGAACGTACAGCTTCTTTTGCTTTATAAAATGTAGAACAACAGGCCGTTGCATTGTGAACCGCCTATCCATTCAGTGCTCTCTCCAAGAACACCGCCTACCAACGATGCATTTACGAAAAAAAAAAAAAGAAAAGAAATCAATGGACTTGGATGTTTCGTGCAACTCAGAAGCGGGCACAACATTACGTCAAGGACCTATCTTATCCTGTTTTAATTCCAGGGGCAACTGGGTTATTTCTGACCGCTTCGAGACCACACAAAACTGGTGCACAATGAATATCGGTGTACATGTGGTGGATAATAAGACGACGATGGGGGCATTCTAACGACTCAGGGGCCTCTGTACGAGTAAAACATAAGACTTTCTTTGGAGAAGAGTATAAAAGCTTTTGTTCTTGTTTTTTCATAAGCAAAGAAAAAAAAGGAAAAAAACGAGAAAAAAACATACAACAGCCGGTGTTCGCTGGTCGTCACCGACCCAACTACTAATCTGCCGATTAACAGCTTGTCTATGGGGGAGCAGACGGGACCCCGAATTTTCTGTTATCTATGGTCGTATGTATCAGCGTCTTCCGTATTTTCATATATATCCTCTATGACTGTAATGAAAGGCTATTGATTTTACCAGGAAGGGGTATTCACTGAGCGGCTTACGAGTTTCCCGCGCAAAAGGCTGTACTTTGTGAGACTAGGGAGGGGCCTTTAAGGATTGTATTTCCTTACATGCGCCGGTTTCAAGGCCTCTAACTTGTATCGCCATGGTGTGCGGCGGCTCACTGACCGTGGTTGGACACCATCAGTAGAGAAATGCAGGGATTATGACTTGAATGCCAGTGTACTCATCCGTACTTTTTGGCAGAAACACTACGTAATTATGTGAGGAAAATACCACTACAACCTACGAGCCCGGATTTCATGTGCTACTAGTTATTGGGTACTATCCTTTGTGAATGACCGCTCTGGAGCCGCCGCACATCCAAAGGAATTCGGTGTGGCCAACGGCCAGTCGGTGGCACAGGCGGCTGTATAAAGTAAACCGCTGTGGTACTAAGTGGATAAATCGAATCACATCAAAGGAGAGATGCCAAATACGAAGTCAAATCCCTTGTATCTCGCATCGAACCTGGCTTGTAGTGTCGCGCGCCAACAGAAAAGCAACGGCAGATGTGGGCGGTAGAAAGAGTGATACAGACGACAACATGGCAAAACTTTGAGGTCGCACTGGAAGGAAATGTAGTATAAAAGTCCTGGAGGTAGCTCCAGCTCTATAACTTCTCCGTAACTTTGCATGCATTGAGAACCGACAACATGTCTTCGCCAGTCGCAAACGAGGGAGATCTCGTGTTCTCTCTCATCCGAGAAAGCAAAGCACAGCGCATTGCGAGAGAAAAAAGCCCTCTGTGTTCTGATGATGAACGCTACACGCGGTTTTACAGCAAGCAGAGAGCAAAGCGCAATCCCCGCGCCATTGCATACATCGGCAATAGAGACCATGACGAAGTGAAGTTGAGAAAGTCTGTTCATAGAAGGTATGTGTGCCAGAATCGCCCGACTGGAGAGAACGACAAGCCTTCCACAGCTCCCTGCTAACAAAGGACAGCGGCTGCTATTTCACAATCACCGAGGCCGGCGACGTGATGATCTGCGACGTGAGTGACAAAGGGCACCCGACGAAGCTGGTGGCAACGCCGCGAGGGGTAGAGCCCGCCGCTGCGTGGCTTGAAGGGATCTCCCTGCGCTGCGCGGGCGACACCTGCGTGTTACCCATGTTCGTCGAAATTGAATACACCGTCTCCTTTGACACCGGCGAGGAATTCACTCTGGTCTGGGGCTGCGAAAACTCGACCAGGGCTGTGAGGGAGATGCGCCGCCTGGAACTACGGGCGGAGTACGCGGCCCGGGAAGCGGCGTGCTCGACGTCGGGGGGCGAGCCGCCCTTCCACGTGTTGAAGTCACTACCCTCTCATGTCGCGACGAGAGCACCGATGACAGGGCACGCCTACGAGTGGAACCTGTCCCAACGAGGGTTGTTCACCCACGGGAGGCTGTCATGTGGTATGGCGGGCCACGTTTGTCGTGTGGTCGACCTTCGTGACGGCAAAGCGTACATGATCAAGATCATGTGCGAATGTCGAGAAAAAAAGCTTCTCTCATACGGATTAGAGAAGGAGTTGCTCGCCGTTGAGCGGCTGTCGCATGTAAGTTGGGCTGTTAGTTCCGGGTCAACGACGGGGTTTCACTGACGCGTGTTTTTAATCCTTAGCCACGCATTATCAAGATGTGGCATCATGAATTCCCGTCCATCTCGAAGGATGACCTGGTCATTATGTCGCCGCCGTGCGACGGCAACGCTGGAGGCCTCGTCAAGGGGCACCACTGCGACAACCTACACCCGGCGAAAGAGATGCAGCCGCTGGTCAAGCCCTTCCTGGTGCAGTGCCTCGGCGCGCTGCGGTACATGCACGAGCGGGGGCTTGCTCACGGCAACATCAAGCTCTCCAACATCTTGTACCAGCGCGTGGGCCCGAACGACGTCAGGTTCTACCTGTCGGACCTGTCGCAGATGGTGGACACGGCGGTGACCGGCAACCCCGTGAACCAGCCACCAGAGGGGTCGATCGAGAAGCGGGACATATTCATGTTTGGCGTCGCGCTGCTCCAGTTTCTGGGCATCACGTGCTGGGAGGAGTATGGGATAACGTGCGTGAACGATCTTGAGTTGAGGGAGAACATGGCGCAGCATATCTGTAACTGGCGCAAGATCAGCAGGCAAAGCAACGAGCAAAGCAACGAGCAAAGCAACAAGCGAGGCAAAAAGCGAAGCTACGAGCAAAGCAACGAGCAAAACGACGACAACGACTTGCAGGTAGGAGGTGCGGGCGCATCGATGTTGACGGGCCAGAGGGAAATGAAGAGCCCGTGCAGGCCGACCCACGACGTCTTCGAGATTGACGTCGTGGCGAGTATGCTCTCCGACGACCCGACGAAGCGTCCGACGGCGGGCGAGGCGATGACGGCGCTGGCGAAGCATTTCAACTTTGAGATTCCGGAAGAGTTCTGGCGGATCAGTGATGACCCAGCGGACGAGCGTCCGGATTACCAAACCGTTTATTATCTGAAAGACGTGCAAGACGAGGATGGTCATTCCGTGCTTGTTATAGTCAGGCCACCTGAGTGACCAGCCACTAGCACCAAGAAACTCATCTCCCCACGCTGGTCCAGACTAAAATACTTCGAGAGTTGGCAACGAAGAGTCTTCTTTGTACTCTATGAATATCGAATCGACTAAAAGAGTACGACAAATGCCGGCAGCCGCCAATCAGTGGACCACCGCCTCCATGGTAGTTTTACGGCCGCCGTGTTTTCTCTAGCAGTCCCAACGTTGTAGATAGGCAGATGTGATGGGAGAATCATATACAAATAGAATAATCAGCTAGATCGGCATTAAATCAAAATCCCTTTGTATCATCCATATCCACATCTCCCGCGATGCTCCTTCATGCTGCAACCATCCCCCTCCAGATGCCATCCTTGTCCACCGCGGCAGCCACCTGTGCCAACTCGAAGCGACCGACCGCAGCGTAAAATTTGGGCATTAGACAGTCAACCGCAACTTTGAAATATCCGGCATATCCGAGATCCGCGCCCGTGTGCAGCAGCGCGTCCACGGCAACGACGTACGGCCTGGCGGAGCGCATGCCAGCCTCGTCGACCATGAGGCAGACGCTTCTGATGATGCCAGGGCCCATTTCATGCGACCAAGGGCCATCCCCTTGATCTTTGCCGTCGTCTTTCTCCTCTTCATCATCATCATCCTCGTCGTCGCCGCTGCCATCATCTTCCTCCTCCTCGTCATCGTCTTCGTCATCCAGGCAGAAGATTTGGAACGCCGCAGACACGCCCTCTGGTTCTTGGCCGGCCAAGTCCAGATCGTCGTGAATTCTCGTGACTACCTTGTCGCAAAGTCTCTCCATGGGGAGGGCCCATTCTCCAGCCATGTCCTCGTCCAGCGCGGCGTCAAAATTTCTGCGAAACGCTTCCCACAGCGCGTCGTCGTCGTAATACGTGCGCGTGAGGTTGAAGCCGTATTCTTCCAGGCCCAGTGATTCCATCTCCTTGACGCATTCGGCAATATAGCCATTGTTTGTTGTTGATTCTGCCATGTTGATGGTTCGTGTGTTCTGATGAAGTTCGGTGCAGGTTTTGCGTGCGGGGCTGAATGATGGTTGAACGAAGCTATCAAATAACAACCAAACTCCGGTGGGTAGAGAAATTCGAAACGAAATATAAAAAAGAAAAGAAAACTACAGACTAAAAGGTACAGGTATCTACAAATTAATTGAATTAAGAAAAAAAAATATAAAGACCTGCTGTACTACGTCGTCAGCGTGCCAGCTTGTCTAGCACCGCGAGGATGTTGATGCCAACAGTGCATGTATACAGTGCAGATAAAATAGTCACAACCACAATGTTCACACAAGCGTCGTAAAATCGTCAAATTCACTTTGTACAGGTCTATTTCTATATACGTGGTTGCCAACTATTAGGCTTCAACGCGACGGCCCGTAGAACCCCGGCTGCCCAGACAAGCCTTGAAAGTCGTCGTACTGGTCCTGCCCGTAGGGACGAGGGGGCTGTGCCTGGTGCGTGGCCGGAGGCTGTTGGCCAGGTGCCGGGCTCATGTGCCGGGCTGGAATTATCGGCGCCGGGCTCATCTGTCGCCCAGGGTTCATTGGTGCTGGGCTCATATTCCGAACCAGATTCGGTGACTGAGCCTGCGACCGCAGTGCAGCACCCAACGGCCCGGCAGCCGGACCCGGTGACTGTGATCGGGTCCGCGGTGCCGGACTCATCTGTCTCTCATGGAGAGGCACTTCTTGGTATCCGCGCGGTGCCGGGCTCCTCCGCTCTTCGTTCTCCCCCCCAAGCGGCTGGTAACTAGCTACCGGGCTTGCCCTTCCTGAATCGCCGTAAGGCCCCAGGCTGGCTCGGCCGGGAACGTCCGAGTATCCCATGGGCTGCGCGTGCACCAGACCAGTCGAGCTCGAGTTGTCAAAGTTGCCCAGCGGACTGCGCAGGCGGTCCAGCTCATTGCCGGCCGACGCCTGGCGAGAGTGTGCACCGTCCACGTTTGGTCGGTAGGCGCCGTAGCTCATGTCTGAAACGCCGGTTCCCACACGTCGAGGGGGGCCATATGCCGCAGTGCGACCCGACATGGCGCTCCCAGGGCGTTCGTCAAACGAGATGGGCGTACCTACTCGCGTGGCCCTCTCGCTCTCGATGCCGTAGAAGTCGGCGCCGCCGTGGTTGTCCAAAAACTCGGCTCGATTTTTAAAGTACTCAAAGTCCATTTGGTTTTCCGACACAAACTCAAAGCCCGGTACATCTTTGGCCTTGCCAGCCCTGCCGGCCTTCATCGAGTCGAGGGCGTAAACGTCCGAGTAGCCACTGACAGTCATCAAGTCGCCGGCTTCAACCTCCCTGCCATCCGTCAATCGTCCAGAATACACAGAGGGCAACAAGTTTTGGGCTCTTTGGTGCACCATCGGAGTGATAAGCTTCTTGTACAAGGCAGGGTGACCGAATCGGCTGGCGAGCTTTTCGCTGCGATGGCGCTCGGCTTGGGCGCGGGCGGCTTCGGGGTTCTTTCGGACGTTGAGGAGACTGTAGAATCGAATCTTATTGTCGTACGTTTTGGCGCACCAAAACTTGAACCCGAGCATGAGAAACGGCAGCGGAATGACAGCAAAGAACTGGATATGGCTCGCATCGCCGCGAACCCACGTCGTGAGGAGGATGACGAGGTTGGACAGCATGGTGCCAAAAATGAAGCGGTTAAAGACCACGCGCCAGTACAAGCCACCAGACTCGGTCTTGGTGATGAAGCGGTACAGAAGCAGGTACTTCTTCAGGTAGTGATCGACGGTAAAGTACAAGGCAGCGGCGGGGAGCACCAGGGGCATGATGCCAGCAAAACAGAGGCTGGAGGTGGCATAGAACAAAAAGTATGTGTAGTAGCTGGCGTATTCAAACGGCGGGGGCGCAGTGAGCTCAATGAGTTCTCTGGGCGTCGGGCTGGAAAACTTCTTGAGGAAAAAAGCCCTCGTGAGCGACCAGAGTTGGGCAAGGTCAGTAGCCGCACCGAGTTGGCGCTGGAGCATGTAGGTGACCCAGAAGACACCGTTGGAGCACAGGGCTTGGAACAGGCCGTCAATGATACTTCTGCCATTATTGTTCTTATTGGCTGCCTTGATGGCGTCCCAGCCGGACTCCCCAGCAGAAGCGTTCTTTATAATGTTAAAGACAAAGGTAAAGACGGTAGAGAAGAATGAGAAGACGACAAGGTTGTTGATGACGAAGAAGGCGTACATTTTTCCAATGACGTGTCGTTCTCGGCCGGTCTTGGTCTGGTCACCGCCCTTTGTGGAAAGACGGCGAAAGATCATGGGCAGGACGAGGTAGGCGAGAGAGGTGAGGGTGGGCGCCAGGATACCTTGGACGAGACCCCAAAACCGGGGATTGGCAGAGAGGGAGGTTTTGAAGGCGGGCCAGAGACGCCCAAGGTTGCCCAGATTGACAAACAGCATGGCAATAAGAGCGTTGGGACCGATCCAGAGCATGGTCAGCACAAAAATCCAGAAACTGTTTGCCCACCGCCTACGATTTCGAACAGAATCGGAAAGCGGCATGTTGTGCCAGATAATGTCGTTGGGACGCGGAGCGAGAACCACAGTGCTTCCATGTGACTTCTTCTTGCGAAAGGAGTAGGCAATGCTGTGGGCTTCGGCAATGTCGCTATAACTGGCGAATCCGTAGGGCATGGTGCTTCGCCTATCGACCGAGGCCCTGACCTCCTTGATCTCGGATTCGAGCGAACGGATGCGGTTGGTGTAGTATTCGATGGCGTCGAGCTTCTTGCCGGAGGGATAGGAGCTATAGGAGGGGTCCTTCTTGGAAGGCTTGCAAGTCGGACGTTTGGCTGGCAGTTTCTGGGGGTTCTTGAGATACTTGGATAGGACCGCCTCTAGCTTACGGACTGTGTGGTCGTGCTGCTCGATGAGCTCGGGTAGCTCCTTGACATTTCTGGCAATGGCGGTCCGGGCAAAGGACGAGCTGGGGGCGACCTCATCGATAATGCGGGCGATGCCCTCGTCGGATGCGGACTCGGGGGGAAGGTCGTAGAGCATGAGGGTTCTAGAAGCGAGACTAGTTTGGAAATCGTCCGTCTCGAAGTACCTGCGGCGAAGCTCGGCAATCTTGCGGTAGTTCCACCACAGGAAACCAGCAACGATACTGTCAAAGAGATAAGCAGCGACAACCTGGACCCATTGAGCACGGCCAAAGACGTTGAGGGGTGAAATGTTGGTGAGCCAGCCGAGCTCGCTCTTATCTCTGACCGCAGCCTTTGTGAGGTGGACGGGGATGAGGATGCCGACGCCTACCAGACTAAGAACAAGAAACATGTTCCGACACATGCGCATGAAGCGGATGAAAATCGTGGCATCCATGCCGACGGTCTGCATGAGCAGATCCTCGTTTGTGTGGAGAATAGGAGGAACCCAAGCGAAAAGCGACTTTCCTATAGTCGGGGGAGCGTGCTTCTCGTCCGCATGCTTGACCTTTGGGGCGTAGACGGCCTGGTTGTGAGGGCGGAGGAGGGAGAAGCAGACGGCGAGGAAGACCGTGAAGCCAAGAGAGACGCCAATGGCGGAGTAGAGCGAGGCAGATGCGAGGGTAGACGCGAAGGGATCCTTGAAGAGGTCGAGCAAGGGGTTCTCCGGGCTGGTGTTTGCATTGGTATCTCTAGGCAAGAGAGCTGCGGTCGTAGCTGTAACCGTGGCCATGGCCGGCAGCAGGGTACCGGATATCTTGGGCTCGAGAATGCCGTCGGCCGGATCTGTGAGACTTGGGAGGCGCCCACAGTGCGGAGATTCGTATCGGTAATCTAAGTATGGATATCGTCTGTGTATATTGTAGGGCCGAGATATTTAGATCAAGGGAGCGAGGCAGCAAAACGGCTGTCGAAAGGGTGTCGAATGGTATGAGTCAGGGTTTGCGGATATAAAGCGAACGTGTTTGGCCGGGGCGGGGAGCAGTGTAGAGAATAATAGATACAAAAGAGGATAAAAGGGATAGGTTGAAGAGAAAGAAAGGAAGGTTGAACAAGGATACACAAGTGGACAGACAAAGAAAAGGGCCAGGACAAAGAAGGTGGACAATTGGGGACATTTCTCAGAAATTTGTGCCTGGAGTCTGTACCCAGCAGGTTAGTGTGCCTGCAGTGACCTGCCTGTATTAGCGTGGGCGGTACGAGTCGGGGTGGGGCATCGATCAACTAGGCACAGACAACAAGTTTGGTTCCTTGAAAAGAATTATCATGATGTTTTTTTTTTTTAATATTTAATCTCTCGAGTCGTTGTCGTCATAACGTGCTGCAAGATTCATCGGCATATGTTGTCTGACAATGCCTGCATGTGCCTGCATGTGAGCCTGGCTGCAGCACACAGCGGCAAGTTGGCCGACGGTGCGGCCCCTGATTGGCTCGGAAGCCGGCGCTAGCGTTCTATTTTTGTCGCAACCCTTATCCTGACCTTCTTGCAAAAGGCGACGGTTTTCGTAGTTTTGTAACATTTATGCCGGGGTTCTCTTGCTTGATTTTCACCCGTTTTCTTTGCATCTCCGGAGAGTTTCTTTCACGGATACGTTCGCCAAGTTCTTGTCCTTGCATGCCTCGAGCCGCCTGGTGCACCGCCTCACCGGGGTTGAGCCCCACTGCGATACGAGGCGTTTACCTGAGGTACGTATAACTGCACGGCACAAGGCACCCACCTACACCTGACAACCAGCGCATGCACCACCCAGACTTGGCCCTGACAGTCATGCCCTCCATTCGCAAGAGCACATGTGCAAAGTATGTGCCCTTCGATACTAATGATTCTTCATTCCTCAACTACAAAGAACCTCTCGACATGCCGTGGTCTTCAACCTTCCAGCTGACGACGCAGTGGAGCCGGCCCGCCAGGGGTGGGACCTGAGACACTATATCGTCTCAAGTCTTCTGCCGAACTAACTGACTGGACAGGATGACAGCATGTTGCTTGGGCTGGCTGCATAAATGATAACACATTAAGGATATCTCAGAGAGGTGGTAAAAAAAAAAAAGGCAAGCCACCCTGCCATCAGTGGAGCTTCAGTACAAGGTCTTGCTTCTGTACGAACATCGGCTGCCATATTCGCTGCCTGATAGGCTGATAAGTACGACATAGTATCCTTGGTTGTCAACTTCCACTAGCCCTTCTTTGGCCTTGGCATCTGCCACCCATCGAGACTAGCAGGCTAACCAGAGCCTAGAGGCACCTTCGCAGTTGTGCGTTGTTGCCGTCTTAAACTCGTCTCCTACTCTGTGGTTCTGATTTCTACCTTTTTGCGCAATTTTGGATCTTATTGAACTTTAGGCTTCCCGCCAAAAAGTATCAACGACGTGGTCGATACCCAAGTGACGGAGCAGCCACAGTTCAATCCAACATTTCACCCCAACCCTCAACAAGACCGTTCCAGACCATCATCGGCGTCATCCAAGCGACTGTACTGCCGATTCTTGCCTTTCATTGCTAGCGCCCGGTCGAACCCTGTTCCACTTTCGCCTCCTTGGCGGCTCCAACGCAACGGCTACAAAGCGGGCATCAAACAAGTTTTGTCAAGTTCTTCGGCTGGCGATGACGACGATTTCTAAAATTTACCTGTGCTTTTCATTGAAGCCTTCCATAGTAATACTTGCCGAAGCATCGTCAGCTGGCATATGGCAGCTCTATCAACGTCAATCAACGTAACCCTTGCTTCAAAAATCAGAAATTCGGTTTCTCAGTGATGCTTGATTCATTCTAAAGCGAAGTATCCAGTTTAAAAACACATTAAATCACGTTCCATAGCTCCGTGAATTATACCTAGAAAGTCAATCCGTTGCGCCGCAACCAAATCAGGGCCTATAGCAATCTACGAGCCGCTCCCCACGAGCTCAAGATATCAAATCAAATTCGCCCCCTTTTAAATCAATTCGCACGTTGTACCGCCTAAAGCGATGCCTCCGCAGGGCCCTGGCTGCGTGTCTTGCGCTGTGTACGGCCCACCGGCGCCGGAGTCTTGCTCTTCTTCGGCCGACCCACCTTCCTTGGTGCCGGCGCCGCATCAGCAGGTGCCGCACCGTCCTTGGAGTCGGGCTTCGCCGGTTCATCAGCCTTGGGCTTCTTCTCAGCGTGATCCGGTTTGAACGCGTCAGCTTCTTCCTCAAATTTGCGCTTTTGGCCAGCAGCCACGCTGGGAACGGATGACGCTGTTGTGGGGGTAGGCGTGGCAGGGATCGACTTCTCGTTGGCCCCGTTTACGGACAAATCCGTCTTTGCGGCCTCGGGAGCAGAGGTTGGGGCGGACTTTGCAGGCTCCGGCTTCTGGATAGGCTCTTGAGAAATGTCCAGAACGGGCCGGGGCGTGCCGCCGGCGGGCGTGCCGGTGTTGACCGGCGTATCGGGCACTGACTTGACCTCAACAGGCCGGGGGAACGACGGCGGAGACAACATAGTCTTGGCAGGCGCCGGAGTATGATTGGTAGCTGGAGCCGGAGCTGGGGCGTCGTGTTTATCGACAGATGATGATCCAGGCGCGGGTTCAGCCGACTTATTGAGAGTGGGCATTGATGCGCTCCCAGCCGCCGCGGGAGCTTCAGCAGGCTTCTCCGTCTGGGCAGGGCCTGAGGTAGTTGCAGACTTGGGGGCTTCCCCGGCAGATTCCTTGGGTGGCTGCGGCGGCGCATCTAGGTTGGAGATGCTCGGGAGCGAGGCACCACCACTTGGCTTGGGCTCAGAAGCAATCGGTTTTATTTCAACAGCCGGCTTCGCCTCCGCAACCGACTTCACGTCAATCGGCTTGGCGTTGGGAATTTGCTTCCCATCAGAAACCACCGGCTTGGGCAGCTCAGTGATCTTGGTAGGCTGCGGCGCCGCAGGTGGCTCTGATGCATGCGTGCCAGGCGCCGGGAAGAGAGATGACCTCTCAGCCGACTTCACCGGGGCAGCGCCAAAAGGCGGAAAGCTGGTCCCCATCGGAGCAGAAGCGGCAGCACTCGGATGGGTAGTCGACGGGTCTTCGCGCGAGCGCGGAATAAACGGCGCATGATCAACTGTAGAAGACATCTTGCCTCAATCTGTCGCAGTGTTAGTGCCTTTAGGGAGAATTACGGATTGGCTGCAGCAAAACATTCGCATGAGATCTCACGCAGACAATTGGCAAGCTCAGGAACGCGCAATCCGAATTTTTTCACTTCAAATCTTCGCACCTACATGAAACCTAATGATGACGTAAGGGAGGATAGGGAATTGCAGTGCGGAATCGTGGTAACGAGCCACAGGAAGTGCAATGGTCGATATCACGGCAGCTGTGAGATGGGTCGAGTTGGTGGAAGTGATGATGCAAGACACAGGATGTGACAGTTGAGCTGATGAAGATGAAGAGGTAATAAGAGCAGACGGGCGAACGCAGCATGGAACCTAGAAGTTGTCGGGGGCACCCAGAAACGGGCGAATGCCAGGGAAGCGGAATGGCTGGGGGCACACGAGTACCAGTCTTGGTCCTTAAGGAACAGTGGAATAGGCCGCATATTTACCGGCAGGCCGACCATGGCAGGAAAACGTTAACTCGGCGAAAAGGCGTCAGTTACTGGAGAACCAAGTCGATCGTGGGACGGAACAAGAGTCGGGAGTACACAGTGCATCATCTGCAACCGAAGCGGGGTTTGCAAGGACATGGACTGTGTGATCTGTGGGCGGCCGGAGGAGAGGGACGGTGCGGGAACGCAGATCGAAACAGTACAGGTACTTGGAAGTGCAGCTACTTTTGTACACAAGCCAAGTACCTGGTTTTTACGTTTCGGGCGGCTGGTTGCGGGGAATCGAAAATAAGTGGGGGTATGTGACGCTAGCTGCAAGACATGTCGCCAATGCAGATTTAATTAAGCATTTGAACTCGGTTAGGAGGTGAGATTGAAGTGAGATTGGCGATACAAGGGTAAATCGAGCATACTTACTCTACTGGGTTTTATTTCTCTTTTTGCTTCTCGGTTTGTGGCGGACATTTAAGGGGGCTGTTATCTTGACAATTTAGGCAGGCTTAAATTGCCAATTAGTGTCCACGTTGTCACTGCATAATTATGGGTGGGCAGCCGCTTATTTAACTTAGCAGAAGGTTTCAGATAGTGTGACAATTGAACAACGTATTTCTAGCCATTTTCGAAACGGTGTAAATCATGCCTGTGCAGGTCAGCTAGAGGGCTTTGCGTGTATGAACTAAGATTTAGAGAGAGAAAAAAGCGCGAAACCCCCGTACTCATAGGTATAGCCAGTCGAATCACCGTGACATGTAAACCTGATGGAGGAGCCCATCTAATTATAATCCTAGATCTATCATCCAGTGCAACCAAATCTTTAGCAGCTACCCAGTACTGCGTACAAGTCGTTCAGCGGCCGCGACAACTCAACCGACGCTCCTCTCGACAGCCGAAGCAGCGCCTGCGGCACCGATTCACCACCCGTCCCCCCTCCCTGGTCACTCGAGTCGCCGCCGCCCTCGCCGAGAAGCATCTCGCGCATCTGGCTCCTCAGCGGTGCCGGTCCCTGCCGCGCCAGCAACGCCAGCACCTCGACCAGCGGCGCAAGGTGCGTGCGCTGAGCGAGTTGCGAAGCGTGCGGCGACAGCACGGTGCGGAGCGCCACGAACAGTCCGTCGAGATCCACGAGCGGCCACACGTCGATCCCGTCGCCGTCGTCCTCGCCGTGGTGGTACGTGTGCAGCAGCCACCGCAGCATGCACTGCACGAGCAGGCCCCGCGCGCCCTTGAGGCCGGAGCGCCCGCCGCGGCGCTTCAGGAACAGCACAAAGGCGGCGTAGAAGGACTCCTTGTACCGCCCGGCCTCGTTTAGGAAGCGGTCGGTGATGGCGAGGAGGAGACGCAGGGCGGCCTCACCCACAGCCGGGCCGTCGGTTCCCAGAAGACGAGGTTCGAGCATGCATTGATACAGCATCTGAGATGTTAGTCACAGCTTAGCGTAGGGTTGGCTGCTTACATTGTCGACAATTTCTGCCATTCTATCACTGCAAAAGTGTATCCGTATACCCACCATGTAGTCGGCCAACAATGTCGCCAATATCTCAACGGTCGACAGGATCAGCGGCTCTTCGACTCGAACGTCGGACATCTGTATGGTCAGCAAGAGCCCCCGAGTGATGAGGCAAACGTACCGCAAGCAATTCAATCAACCTCTCTACATGGCCGTGGTTTGCAAAGCACATCCTGATCTCTGGAGATAGCTTGACCATCCTCTCCAGGCAGTTCAAGGCTGCTTCGCGGGTACTACTCGGTATCTCGGTCGGCGAGGATGCCAGCCGGCCGATTGCCACGAGGATACCATCCACTTGCGCCGGTTTCAGGTTTCCCAGCGTCGGCCCGGTCATGGTTTCGACCAGCTGCTGCAGCTTCTCATCACAGACTGCGACCGAGTAGCATTGGTTAGTGTCATCCTGCATGCTGGCTAGCAATCGGGCTCGTACTCACTGGGAATGACCGGGGTCGCGAGGCTGGTCTGCGACTGCAGCTCGCCGATGACGTAAAATAGCTTATCCATCTCAGCGTATGATTCCCACGAGCTCAATCAACCGGCCGTAGACCCCTGAGGGACGCCATGTCGTGATGTTGAAGAGGTTCAAGGCACGCCCCACAGACTTCTCTCTGCACTAGCCTTATGAAAGTTGTTGTGCCGAGGACAAATTCACTACACCGATTTTCATCATTTTTCTTCTAATTGAGAAGAGAATCTCCAAACTAATTATGGTCGGTTTAAGCTTCTTCGCATCAAACTTTGCTACTACAGAACACCAAAGCTCAACTGTTAGCGCAGTGCCGACTCAGAAGCTCAATCTCCAAACATCGCCTAGTCTCTTGTTCTCTTCATTAATACCTCCATGCAGAATAACGGCATCCCCAGCCTCGACTACATCGGCGTCGAACCACCCTCGAGGCTCAGGTACCTCACCGTCCGTTTCCAGTTTATGCCACTTTGCCTGCGTGACATCCCAGGCCCACGCATCAGCAAGCATCTTGCCCGCGCCGGCATGTCCGAGGGCGCTGGGATCTCGCTCGCCAAACATTGTAACGAGGTGTGCCCTGCCGCGGATCGTGAGCGGCAGCAGGACGGCGACGCTGCGTGGTTCGGGCCCTTGGGCGCCGTCTGGCGTGTAGGGAACAGCGGTCCACGACTGTGATTTAACGTCAAAAACGTCGAGCACGCCACCTAATTCCGTCTTGCCGTCGAAACCGTTGACACGGTACACTTTGCCCTGACTGTACGCGATGGAGGCACCACCTCTCGCCGGCCCAGGCGCAGAGGGCAGCTCAGTCCAGACGTTGGTCTCAATGTCAAAGGACCAAAAGTCGGACAGACGTCCAGATTCCGGGCATCCGGCATGCACAAATATTTTATTGGTGCCATTTGACGCCATGCAGTGATAACTCCGTCCGGCTGGGTAGGGCGCGCCCGTAGGCTTGACCAAAGTCCAGCTCGGCGATTTGGGGTCGTAACACCACAAGGATCCATGCTCCTCGACTGGTTTCATATCAAGACCTCCACGACCTGAGAATATCCAGATCTTTCCTTGGAGCGGAGTGCTCGCGCTGCCCACGCGTGGAACGGGTGCTTCCAGCGGAGCGGCAACTGTCTGTGCAGAAGAGTCTGTGAACAATTAGTGAAATTGTCCAAATTTGTTTGCGTTCTATAAAGGATATTACCATATCCGGACAAAATTTCGACAACATCAAATTTATTATCGACTGGTTGTCGGGGGACCAGTTCACCACCAAAAATGTAAGCCTTTTGCCCCACGACAGTAATGGTCTGAGAGGACCGGTAAAGGCGTTGGGTGGAAATGAGACGAGACCACTTTGCGGTAGACATGTTGGAAAAAGCAAATGAACAAGCTAGATGATGACAGGCAATGAAAGTCGAAGAGAAATTCAACCCAGGAAACGCAGTCGCCTCATCTATATACACTGAGCTAACATATCTCGCACCATCTCGATGGAGCGCCTCGGTCGGCAACTATCCAATCATGTCGGTCTTTCATTATGGAAAATCTAGATAACCAGTTGATTCGTCCTCTGTTCAAGCTGAGAACCTTTGTAGATACTGTCTGCTTAGCTAATCGGGATGCTGGACTCCGAAATCCACCGCATCGGACTCCGGCCATTCCGTAATTCTGCATCTCATCATGCCCCCAAGAAAGGCATGCGATGTTTGTTTCAAACGCAAGGTAATTGTCGTTATGGGGTCACCATAGGGTATTTCCATTGACCTGAGGTAGATACAATGCTCAATTCCGAGTCCCGGTCTGCCGTGCGACTGGTGCGACAACCAGAAAATACCCTGCACATTCACTCGGAAGCCGCAAAGGAGAAAAAAGTAGGGCGTGTAAGAAGCTCCAAAATTTTCGGTGAGCGAAACTGACTGAACAGAATTACACCTGATTTAGTTTATTCTCTGAGCCGCCGAGTTGAACAGCTTGAGGCTGATCTCGCTCGCAATGTTGAGAGTCATTTTGCTTTGCCGGACAGTGGCATCTCGATTAACGCTCAAACTCAATGTGCGCTGGAGTTTGGTGCATCACGAACAATACAATCGCCCAAAGATAGCGCCTTTGACAGCACAGGTGCTCTTACTTGGCTTTCGCAACTGTTGGGACGGAATTGGTACTTTCGGGGACTGCAGATCTTGTCGAAAAAGGGCCAGCAATGGATGGAATCGAAAATTGGACTGTCTTTGCCTTTACAAAAGTACATCGCGTTCGATGCGCCCCGACAGATTTGCAGTGTGCGAGCAACGCGCGATCTCCCTATAAGGAAACTCCCCAGCGAACAAGAAACGCATGCCATAATCGAAAAGTTCTTCAACCCGAATGTCTGCGTCCCTCTCTTCGACCGCAGGCTCATCCGCGCGATAGTTGAGGAGGCCTACTGTCCAGCTCAGTCTTTGCCAGCTCAGGCCTGCGTCTTGGCTCTCCACACATGGAGCAAATTGCCCTCACCTTCTGATTTGGGTAATATTGAGACGTATGCTGCCGACTGTCTAGCACTCCTTGAGAAATGTCGCTGGAAACCCAGCTTGGAAGCGCTCCAAGCGATACTCCTACTGGTAAGCCGGGACGCCAGATTCCATGGCTCGTACTAATAGCAGCAGCAATATCAAGGCACACTTCTAGTCACGCAGGACCACAACTTGCATGCGATTGCCTGTCAGATGGTCAATGAATTGCAGGACTATTCAGAGGACACTCTACCCGACCGCAAGCGACACATCAACAAGCTCTTCCGCCTCTTATACATTCTCGATAAAGACATCGCCCTGCGGACGGGTCGGCCGCTGTTGACGGAAGATTACTGTGATTTAAACTCGATGGATACTATGATAGAAGAGTCATATCCCAGGGACTTGAAGTTGAGCATCGTCAAAGAAAGGACTTGCCGTTTGCTCTATTCGCAAAAAGGAGCGAAGCTTCCAGACGGCGAAATATTGCAATATATTCGGCAATTGGACCATGAACTTGAGCAATGGAGACTTTCCATTCCTATGTCGATACGCCCTAGATTGAGAGTTTCTGACCCGCAACCTTCCCGTTCGACCATACAGGAAACCCAGCGACTCATTGGTATACAATTAGACTACCACTACACCCTCATCTCAATCCACACCATGGTCCGCAGATGCGGTGCTTCAAACGAAGAGCTACCAGAGGATCTACACAGCGTTATGCATTCAAGTATCGACCTTTCCCTAGAGGCAGGCCGATCGACGTTCACGGTTCTGAGATGGGCTCTCAACTTACCAGGAGGAGAATCTTTTCAGTAATTCAATCCCAATCGCTTCTGTATGTTGCTGTCTGGCTAACTGGCTAGGTATGTACAGTCTTACGCCCCGGTGGCGGCTATGGCGTTGTTCGTCAACATCCTTGTACATCCGATTCACCGCTCACAGGCCGACTTGGAAGTCCTAATGCAGGCAGTCGGTATATTTCAGAAAATTCCTCTCGATGCGCTTTCCCCCATCGAAACGCAGAAAATCCAGTTGCTCAACGAATTCATAATGGAGCTCGTGCGGCTCGCGAACTGCGCGATTTGGAAGGCCAAGACAAGCAAAATCACAGGCTAATCACGAACCAGCCACACCAAGTGTCTTCTGCAATTGTTCAACTACGGAACTAGGCTACACGCGCTTGAATAGGACATTGGGCTCGCCAAGTTGACCTTTTGGTGTCAGCTGCATCTCCAGACTGGCAGCCTTTCCATTCACACCAACTTTGAACTCGCCAGCAAAGGTAGCAGCGATGCTGTTCGAGTCTATGACATAACCATCTACGAGCCAAAAGTTGCCTGAGACGTGCCGGAAGCGCAACTCATACTGAGCAATGGGCTCAGTTCGGTTCGCCACCAGCCATGTCTTGCCGCCAATATCCGCCTCGATGATGCGCAGGGTCCCGTATCCTGGGTCATAATAATGTCCGACGATTTGCCCGTTGGTTAGTGATGAAGGGATCGCTTTTTCCGGACGGTCGGGGTAATAGACCGACTCGGCAGCTGCAACTGCCTTTTCCGCCTCTTTGTTGTATTCGTCGAAGCTACAAAGATTAGCACATTGCAGCACTACACAGTGTTGTCGGGCATAGGATAATCAGACGACTTACCTCGAAGTAAGATTGTAGCGCTGCTGCTGCGGGACGCCGAGCTTATCCTCAATCAGTCGCCAGACGATCTCATCTTCGGCAGAGTTGGCGAGGCCCGTATTGGCCATGGCCGCGACGGCATAGCGCAAACGTGGAATCAGGTACAGCTGCGTGCTGTAGGCTAGCATAGTGCCGCCGTGCTTCCAAACCACCTCGCCGTGATACGTCTTCTTTATCCATCCCAGTCCATACGTCAAGTCGCCGTCGCCCATGGCCCCGCCCTCGTTGTCGCCGATGAGCATGCGTGGCTTGCGAATCTCGTCGTGCGCAGCCTTTGAGAAGGGCGCGGTCTGGTCCAGCAGGCAGCGTGCCCACTTTGTGTAGTCAGAGACGGTCGAGATGACGAGCCCGGCTCCGCCCGTCTCCCGGGTGCTCTCGAGGCTCATCTTGACAAACTTTTTGGCCTTGGGATCCCAATAGTAGCCGGTGGCCAGGTGCTCCGGCGCGGCTACTGCGTCTTTGGTGTCTCCAAAGGTGGCTTTCATTCCGAGAGGGGCCCAAATTGAATCACGCAGCACGTCCCCTAGCCACTTGCCTGAGATGACTTCGGCGACATGGCCGAGGACGGTGTACATGTAATTGCAGTACTGCCAGGTAGTTCGCGGCGGTGCGCTGGGCTTCAGGTTCCGGAGGTTCTGCACTTGCTGGGCGATGGTCACGGGGCTGCCGTCGTCGTGACGCGCAAAGACTGCGGCATCATGACGGGGCATACCGGTGCGATGGCTGGCCGCGTCCTCGAGGGTGAGGTGCTCGGTCGACCAATCCTCGTACATGACAAAGTCATTGCGGATAATGGACGAGATGGTGGTGCTCCATCCATCAGAAAGGACAGAGTGCTTTTTACTGTCAATCATCTGGGCTACTGCCGCAGCCGTAAAGGCTTTTGATGTTGACCCGGCGAAGTAGAGCGTGTCCGGCGTGGCCTTGGTATCCGGCAGGGTGGCGTACCCGTATCCCTGCAAAGGTTAGATGTGATACCATCTATGTCGCTGTACTCACATGAGAGTAGACACCATCGCCGTCAACGACAGCAACGGATATGCCTGGAATTTTCCACCTGTCCATGACGTCGCCTACAAAGCTGGCGAGGTTGGCATTGAAGGGACTGCGGGAGCTGTTGTGGTTCGTAGGTGACTGCTGAATGGCATTAATGGACGGCAGGAAGCCGGCCAAAAGAGCGGCCACGAAGGACTTTGAGGGCGCCATTTTGATGACAATGAAGGGCGGTTGAAAAACTTGTGGTGTCTCCGGAGGGAGGCATGTTTATAAGGCTGCGCGGGGGGGACGGCCCACTCCGCAGCTGAAGCCGGGCAGCATATACGATCGGGATACGGCTGGATAAGGCAGCAATCGCGCGAATGCGACATGACGAATGATGTGGTGTAATGTATGTGCCAATACGCAGCAAACCTGCTCACCTGCATACATGTTCGGGCTGTGCAAGCGGTGCTGAGATGCGAAGCTCGGATTTGATGCGTACTTGCGAGGCAGTGCAGAGGAATAGCGACGTAGATTTGCGATCCGTCATACAATTGGTCCAACGCAAGAGCATTGCGCAACTCAGCCCTTTCCCATCCATACGGGTGATGGTAATGTGGGCGACTGCCTGGTTCTTGGCGTGAGGCTATCACGAACCGCATCACGGCGACCAGAGCGTCATCGCCCGCTCGTCTCATCCTTGGCCATCAGATGAAAATTCCATAAAGTAATTTCCACGAATCCAGTGTCAATTCGTTTTAGCAATCCAACCTTGCTCTCCTTTTGTCAAAGCGTTGAATATAGTGTCTTCCTTCGTAGCCCATATTTCTCAGTTCTCAGGGGCAAGCCAGCGGCTTAGTCACCGCCTGACAAGCTGTCCTGAAGGCTAGCTCATCGACAACTCGCGAACTCCTCCTTCCACAGGCAAATTCAAGCACCCAACTTGCTCACATTCTTTTTAATTTCTTTCCTCCCACCCTGTGGCGTTAATTCCTTTATCCAACCCTAATTCCCTCGAAGCCGACGCGACCGATTCGTTACCTACTACCTCCGAACATCACGACGCGATTTCGCAATGGCTCCTAAGGCAACCGGCGAGAAGTACTCGGTCATCCTCCCGACCTACAATGAGCGTCGCAACCTGCCAATCATCACCTGGCTGCTCAACCGCACCTTTACCGACGCGTAAGCCCGCCCACAGACACCGAAAAAAACACCCGCACCGATCCAACCGCTGACCCCCAACAGCAAGCTCGACTGGGAGCTCATCATCGTCGACGACGGCTCGCCCGACGGCACACAAGAGGTCGCGCAGCAGCTCGTCAAGGCGTACGCGCCGCACGTCGTGCTGAAGCCGCGGGCGGGCAAGCTGGGCCTGGGCACCGCCTACGTGCACGGGCTGCAGTTCACGACGGGGACGTTTGTGGTGATCATGGACGCGGACTTTTCGCACCACCCCAAGTTCATCCCGCAGATGATCGCGGTGCAGAAGACGGCCAACTACGACATCGTGACGGGCACGCGGTACGCGGGCGCGGGCGGCGTGTTCGGGTGGGACCTGAAGCGCAAGTTTGTGAGCCGCGGCGCGAACCTGTTCGCGGACACGGTGCTGCGCCCCGGCGTGAGCGACCTGACGGGCTCGTTCCGGCTGTACAAGAAGAGCGTGCTGCAGCGCGTCATTGCGAGCACGGAGAGCAAGGGCTACACCTTCCAGATGGAGATGATGGTGCGCGCCAAGGCGATGGGCTGCACGGTGGCGGAGGTGCCGATCACGTTTGTGGACAGGCTGTACGGCGAGTCGAAGCTGGGTGGTGACGAGATTGTCGAGTATGCCAAGGGTGTGCTGAACCTGTGGCTGAAGGTGTAGATGAGGGGGGGCCTGGTGGAAACACTCGGAAGGGATGAGACGAAGGTGATGCTTTAGCATTTTAGATGGCGTCAGCATCTCGGAAGGGATGAGATGAACGTAATGCTTTAGCATTTTACATGGCGTCAGCATGGCTGCGCATGGTACAATTAATAATGAAAGGCCCAGGTTGCCTTGACGTCGTAATATTCTCCTACTGTGCCTTGAATCTACTACATGTTGCGGCCGCCCGTCACCATGATGGTCTGGCCGGTGACGTACGAGAACAGCGGGCTCGCCACCGCCAGGATAGAAGCCGCCGCCTCCGTCGCCGTGCCCGGCCTCCCGAGCGGTATATCGCCCCTCGCCGGCGCCGCCCCCGCCCCCGTCCCCCTCTGCGCCTGCGGTATCCCCAGCGCAATCTTCTCGCCACCCGGCCCCTCCACGAACGCGCCGTCCTCCCGCGCCGCCGTCAGCCGGGTCGCCACATGGCCAAACGCGACCGTGTTGGCCCGGACGCCGAACTTGGGCCCCCACTCCTTGGCGAGGGTCTTGGTGAGGCCGACGACGCCGGCCTTGGCGAGGGCGTAGTTGGCCTGGCCGGCGTTGCCGTGGACGCCGCTGGTGGAGGAGATGTTGACGACGCAGCGGGGCGCGCCGTCGGCGACGCGGAAGTAGGGGGCGGCGGCGCGGACGAGGCGGAACGGCGCGGTGGCGTGCAGCGCGAGGATGGCGTCCCACTGCGCGTCGCTCATCTTGTGCACGACCCCGTCCCAGGTGTAGCCCGCGTTGTTGACGAGGATGTGGATGGCGCCGGAGCCAAAGGCGGCGGCGCGCGAGATGAGCGTGGCCGGGTAGGAGGGGTCGAGGACGTCGCCGGGGACGCTGAGGGCCTGGCCGCCGGCGCTGTTGATGGCGTCGGCGACGGCGTCGCTCTTCTCTGCGGGTGGTGGTGTGAGTAAGACAGAAGACGAGACAGATAAGACACAGAGGCGAGACAACGCGAGAGACGGCAGACCGGGGGGGGGGGGGAGGGAGACGGATGGTAAAATGGGAGGGGCGAGAAACGTACTGGCGTCAATGTCGCTCACGACCACCTTGGCACCCTCCTTGGCGAATAGACGCGCGGTCTCGGCGCCAATGCCCTGGCCGCTGCCGGTGATGATGGCGACCTGCCCGGCGAGCAGGCCCTTGGGGTAGTTGAGGTGGCTGGCGATTTGCGCGACATGGTCCGACATGCTGGGCGGTTGTTGGAGTGGTATGTACTAGAGGGGGCTGAAATGAAAGAGGGAAAATGAAGGCGGCGTCTGGGAGATGGAAAGGGACAAGGCCGTTCGTTGATGATGTCGATGAAGCTATTGTCTGGGGAAGTGGGGGAGGTGGATGGAAGTATTTAAATCGGCCGCCGGGGTTTCGGAGCGGGTGGATCATGCCGAGGTTCTGAGACAGATCCCGCGGAGCCGGGGTGAGCTCCGGCCGTTGTGTATTGTGGGCTTTCAAAACGGCTATTTATTCTGTTGAGATTGATCAACTTCGGCGTATTTAAACAGCATGGAATCATCTGCAATATGATGCTGTGGTATAGGCTCTGGTGCAGCTGCCCGGAAACTCCGCGTACTGCACAATGTACATGCACATACTGCAGCCTCAGCAAGTCCGGGACCGGCAAAGTCAAGAATTAGCAATTCGCCAATAAAATGCTGATATTATTTGTTTCACACAATTTTATACAGTTTCAGCGCCATAAATCCATCCCGTGTCAGTGGCGCACCATGAGTCCCATCATTGGCTGGCATCCTACCAATGGGTCATGAGACCTTCCCTCGCAGCCTTTTATTCTCCGACTTGCTCCCAGAACAGGCACGTCAGTATCCATGTTCATCATCTCCATCACCCTCAAGATACCCACGATGCCGCCCGAACAACCTACACATACACCGCCCGGCCACCCGCCGGGATGGCGCGGTCCGCCGCCGCCACGCTTCCACGACCCCAGCGCGCCGCACTCCCTCTTCCCCTTTGTCTTCTTCATCGCCGTCGCTGCCTGGCTGCTCTTGGTGCTGGTTTCCGTGGCCACGCGGCGGGCCCGAGGCGACAAAGACGACGACGACGATGACGATGACGATGGGGCGGCGTCGCCGAACTACCGCTACGGGCCGGCGTGGTACGTTCCGGGACCGACTGAGACGACGCCGCTATACGGGGCCGCGCCGCCGCCGCCGTATGATGGCGGGCATCAGTATGGTCCTGGTCCGCCGGCGCGCGATCCGCATTCGCTGACGCACCATCCCGCACCACCCGATACGGCCCCGGGTCCGGGATATGCTCGCTACTAATGGCAGTACCAAAGAATGCAGCGAGTTACTGCGAGGGCGGGCTGAACCGGTTCGAGATCTAATCAAGACGTATCAAGAGCCTGGGCGCCAGGCAAGGTATCAAACGATCTAGGTGCAGTGATGACTCTCACTGGTATCTACCTACAATGGTGGACGGTGTTTTCTTTATTTCTTTTTTTTAAACAAAAAGGAAATCCAGGCTGTTGATCAGCTTGATGAGAGAAGGATGGTTAGTTTCGTGGCGCTCTAGCTCTTGATTTATAATACGGGCAACCTCAGGCCAACCCGTCGCACCCTTATAAGCCGATCGTGAAGCAACTCAATTCCACGCCATCACCCACACCTTCCATTCCCTTCAAAATGCCAGACACGACCTCCCTCATCACCCGGCCCCTCCCCAACGCCGTCACCTACGACCTCGCCGAGCGCGACCGCGTCACCATCACCCTGCCCCCGCGCTCGACCTGGTCCAGCGGCCTGCACTGGCACCAGGACCACGACGAGTACCTGAGCGTCGTGCGCGGTCGCATCCTCGTCACCCTGGACGGCACGGCGCGCATCGTCGGCGCCAACGAGCCGGAGGTCATGATCCCGCGGCGCGCGTGGCACTGTTGGCGCCGCGCGGACGAGGACGAGGATGGCGATGTGGTGGTCGTGGAGAGGACGGAGCCGGCGGACGTGCAAAAGGCGGTGTTTTTCTGGAATTTGAACGGCGTCATTTTGGATGCGCCCGGGCTGGACGCAAAGCTGAAGAGGCTCCCGTCATGGTTGCGGCACTTGCTAGTGGACGTCTGGGTCACTTTGAGCCTCTTTGTCATTTTTCACCACCTCGACAATTTCCCGGTATTTCTGAATGCGCCTCGTGTTATTCCGAGATTCGTGCCTTGGCTCGGGGGAAACGGCATGGTGTCACAGGTTTCACAAAAGGTGGATTGGCTCTGTACGCACACTGTGCTATGGCTGGCGGCTGCTGTTGGTCGTTTCCTCGGTGTCGCGCCTGTTCAACAACGACATACACCAGCTGATATTTACTCACAGTGGTGCCACGACCAGCACAAGTCCAAAAAGACGTCCTAGAGTCCCCAAAATCCCCCACAGCTTAGGTAGCCGTCATAGACAATCCACTCAATCAGAGCTTGAAATCAGCATTCGTCCTTTCCCACCCCGCAGATGACTCCCCCATGGCCGCCACGCGTTCCGTCAGCTTCACCTTGAGCGCCTTGCTCCTATCTGTGCACAGCTCGTACATGGTCGACAGGTTGAACAGCAGCGTGTGCGACGAGCAGCCGCGGTCCACCAGCCCCTCGAGCAGGTCGCGCCCCTCGATGATGCGCCCCAGGTACAGCAGGCACACGGCTGCGTTGACACTAACCATCTCCTCGTCGGGCCGCGCCTCCCCGAGCGCCCGCCAGCGCGCCAGCGCCGCCTCGTGCTCCCCGTCAGCCATGTCGCACAGCGCCAGCACGATGCCCTCGGTCGTCTCCGCATCGTCTCCCGCGCAGCGTCGCGCACACTCCCGTGCGCTGTCCGCGTCACCCAGCTGCAGCCACAGCAGCGCGCGGGCCAGCTCCAGCCGCGCCTCGCCGCCACCGTTGCCGCGGAGGCTCCGCAGCTGGTGCGCCGCACCGGGCAGGTCGTCCATGTCGACGAGCGCGCCCGCGACGCGGACGCCCAGGTCCTGCAGGCGGGCCTTCCACAGCTCGACGTCGGCGCGGTCGTCACGGGCGGCTGCGCGGGCGACGCGCTCGCGGGCCTCGCGGGCCAGGTCGTGGTAGCTCATGACGGCGCGGCGCGGGTCGCCGAAGCCGAGCGCCTGCAGGCGGACGTTGAGGACGCGCAGCGGCCATGGGACGAGGTGCTCGCCGGTGGCGTCGTCGACGTAGGTGCGCGCGCTGTTGAGGTCCTCGAGCGCCTTGACCTCCTGCGCGGCGAGCGGCGTGGCGTCGATGAGCGTCAGGCACGCGAGCCGCGCGTACAGGAGGTCGAAGATGCGCCGCGTGTCGCGCGCGTCGACGCCCGGGCCGGAGCCCCCGCTCCCGGTGAGCTCCTGCACGGCGGCGATGGCTGCGGCGCGAAAGTGGCCCCGCGCCAGCAGCGCCTCGGGAAGCTCGCGCGGGTCGGGCTGCTGCCGTGGGGAGCTGCGGAAGGCGAGCGGCACGTTGAGGGGCGTCAGCGGGTGGTAGATTTCAGGGCGCAGCAGGAAGGAAAAGTCCTTGCGGTGCGGCTCTCCGATTTGTGATGCTGGTGACGACACAGGGCGGGGTGACGCCGCGGCTCGGCGCAGGCTGGGGTTTGGTGACATTTGTGCAGCAGATGGCGTGCTAGGTGTCGATACAGGATCACTATCGAGATTAGTAGGGTAGGAATAATTCAAGGTAGATGACCAACTCACTCATCCACGTCTAGCGGTCCCTTGGTTGATGCGCGTGGTCTCGAAGCTGGGAATGTATGTTAGCGGGCACAACGAGGAAGGGGCAATGTCCGTACTTCGCGATGTTGAAGACTTGTTCCTGGAGTGCCCCTTGGCTGCCTGCTTGGCCGACTGGCTCATTATGATATTGTATGAAGGCTTGATGTATGATGTATGATGTATTCGTGAAGAGTAGTTGGTTGGTTGTTGTTTGTTCAAGCTGGCCGATAATGTTGGCAGATCGCTTGTTTGGTGGTCGAAGCGGCTAATTGCTGGATAAAACGGCTGGAGTCCACTAACAGCCGCTGCAGCAACGGGCAGGTTATCCGCTATAATTTCAGGAGCTAGCCACTATAGTTCTTGTCTGCCTCTGCAAGAACAGCAGGTCATCCACTATAATTTCAAGGGTTAGCCACTATAGCCTCGTCCCCCTCATCAGCTCAACGACTCAACCACTTACCAACATCACCAACGTCGACTCCCAGCATCGCCATCTTCCTCGTCGTCTCCGGCTCCATCGCCATCGCCATCACCCCTACCAGCTTTAGTGCCATCATCGCTGTTACCCACCTTCTCAGCTATCCACTACCCCCTAAGGGGATCCGGAGCATTGCTAACTGAGGCACTCGCCCGCTAACTACTGGCACCACAGCTGCCGATATCACGTCACGTTTACAGAGATCAATCACGATGGGCAGGTACCAGTGTAAAGAACAAGAGATATATTCCATCCAATCTGAGTACCCCAAACTACCAACACTGGAAGTTAGTGCCCTGCAACCCACTCGAATCCCTCCAATAGCACCCGCCTCGCCCTTACGCTGAAGGGCGAGGCGACTACCAAGTCTCCGCGAAACAGCAACCGACACTGCCTCATCCCAAGCTGTGTGTTAGTCCCCCCAAACCCCGACTCAAGTCTGCACCCCAATCCCCCCCCCCAGCTCAGCCAACCCGACAGGCCGGGCTGGGCAAGCCCACAACTCCAATCTGCCTGAGCAGGGGAGCGCGGGGGGCAGACTCCGGCACAGCGCGCCCGGAGGCTACACTACCGGGGCCCCCCTTCCGTCAGCCAGCACGGCCAACTCCCCCTGCTTACGGCCAGGGCAGGCCGGGGCCGGGCCGCAGGTCCATCGGTGCCGGCACCTGGGGATGCCGCGCGCCGCAACCATCCACGCCCAAGAAGAGCCAACATGGATGGCCACGGAGGCCACGACAGGCTCCGCGGCCAGTGACAGGTCAGCACCCCCAATACCAACAGCAGCATTGGTCGAGGGTGGCAGCCATCCTATCGAAGCCTACAAGGCATCGAGTCATCGGACTGGCTGCGCCAGGGCAGGGGGGCGGCCGCTCTCTCATGTCGAGCACCGCGTGCGGAAGCGGTGCGGTCGGTCATCAGGCTCAGCGGCGCGACATGGTGATGCGCTTGCCGCGAGCCCAGGGCGACTTCGCCCTAGGGTGCTCGTGGCTAGGCTCACGAGCTGCTGCCCAGCGAACGCCTGTTGGTACGGCGTGAGGGGCACCCATTATCACCCCCAGGACAAAAAACCACCCTAGCCCTGCCGGACCGATTCGGGAGCTTCCATGACTCCCTTCCTGCGAGAAGCAAAAGCAGCTATTCTCGGAGGAATAGCCCGAGGCCCAATGGCATCGACCGGCCCGCATTCTCATGCCCTCCGAAGCACCCAGGCTTAATGGATGCTTTGCTGCGGCCGCACTGCTAGGTGCGGCGGCAGCATGGGTGTGCCGGAGGCCCACGCAGAGGACTTGCCCCCATCCAGAGGCGAGAGGATGGCGGGCAGGCGGGCCCGGGGTGGCGAGGCTGCTGCCTGGCAACGAGCTCTCCAAGCCGTAGCAACCCGCCTTCACACCAGATCCCTTCTCCTCAAGAAACCGGACCAGGGCGCCATGGCAGAGCGTCGGCCAAACGGCTGGAGAGAGTGTTTTGGCCCCGAAAGATTCCGGGGCTAGGGGCGGGGGCCACCATGGTACGGTGAGGCCTTTGGGCCATCCCGTCCAGAGGCTTGGTGGCCGCACCGCGGGGGGGCCATGGTACGGTGAGGCCTTTGGGCCATCCCGTCCAGAGTCTTTGGTGGCCGCACCCCGCAGGCGGCGCCATGGTACGGTGAGGCCTTTGGGCCATCCCGTCCAGAGTCTTGTTGGCCGCACCGGGGGCGGTGGTCTGAGCACGGAACCCGTCTTGACATGGAAGACGGGAAGTCCGTGGCTTTCGTCAGCTCTACCTCGAATCCTCCCTTGGCGGTGGGGTTCTCGGTAGCCTGGCAGAACCGGGACCACATACATGGCCAGACTGTTGGCACCGACCGAGCAATTGCTTGAAAACGTCGGTCCTGGCAGACTCCTCATCTGAGCAGCACTCAGGGAGGCCGGCCCTAGGCCTGCTGTCGCTTTGACCCACGTGCCAGGACGGACGTGAATTGCTTGAAAACGTCGGTCCCGACTCCGTTTTGCGCTGGAGCCAGGACCGGCGTTGAATTGCTTGAAAACGTCGGCCCTGACTCTTGTTTGCTGGGAGTCAGGACCGGCGTCGAATTGTTTGTAAACGTCGGGGCGGATTGATCCGCCCCGACTCCCCATTCGAGAAAGGGCCCCGTACCGCCTGGAGCGATAGACGAGGCGGTCGTCGGCGGCTGAGGACTTCAACCCCGCCAGCGGTTGAGGCTGGAGAGAGGAGAGACCGAGTGCCGTGGTCAATCCTCCCTGGATCCTCCTCCAAGAAAGGGCCAGCGACCGCCGGAAGCCTCAGACGGGGCAGTCGGCGATGGCTAAGGAACTCCAACCCCGCCGGTAGCTGAGGCTGGAGAGAGTGAGTGCCCTAGCGTCCATGGACAGGGACGCCGTTGGAGGAGCCGGCAGCGGCCAGGCTTGAGCGTCGCCCCGCACCGCGTTGCAGGGGGAGGCGTAGGGGCCGGAGAGAGGCGCCGAGGAGGTGCGGCCCCGGAAGCTGGGTGAGCCCTGGACTTAGGGCTAGCCGCGGCTGGCCCTTGGGAGAAGGGTCCAGCCTGAGTCCTGCAAAGCTCGAGTCCCGCGAGGTGATGACTCGAGCTTAAGGCCGATGAACTCAAGGCCGAGACCGAATGCCGTGGAGTTGGAGCTGAGGGAGGCGTGCCGGCCCCATTTCAGCATCGAACTGTGTTGGCAGACGGGGGAAAGAAAGAAGAAAAAAGAAAAAAAAGAAGAAGAAAAAAGAGGGGGGGGGGAGAAGAAAAGAGGAGGGAAAATAAAAGAAGAAAAAAGCGTGATGCCAGGCCCGCCCACCCGCCACCCCCCGGTACGAGACCGGGGGCCCCGTACAAAGCGCGGGGGCATCGCTCCTGGATCTGTTAGAAAGCTGCTTCTTGTTAGAAGAACCCCGAGCGAACCACCAAAGAAAAGAGGGAAAAGAAAAGAAGAAGAAAAGGTGGTGACCCGCCCACCCGCCCACCCCCGGCCCCGGACGAGGACCGGAGGCCCCGTACAAAGCGCGGGGGCATCGCTCCTACTTCAAGTTAGAAAACTGCTAGGTTAGAAAACCACCGAGTGAGCCAACCCGCCCGCTCCCCCCGGTCGTTATCTAACGACCGGGAGCCCCGTACAAGGCGCGGGCGCAACGCGTCCCCCGTATGATGCGCGGGGGACTCGCATATATGAAGGGCCCCCCGGCCGTGGGCCCTTCGGTCGGCTCGGTCGATCGGTCGGCCGGGGCGGGGGGTTCGGAAATCACCGAACGATCGGGTGCCGTGTCGAGAACGGGGCCCGACCTCGCGGGGGGGGGTTGTCGATGATCAAGTGCCGTGTCGAGAACGGGGCCCGATCTCGCGGGGGGGTCGGCCGTAGTCAAGCACCGTGTCGTCGAGGACCTAGTTCAGGATTAGCAGGTGCTGATCAGAGGCTTATGGATAAGCCAAAGCAAGTATCGGGTGAGGGAAGAACTTACGGGGCCCGATCTCGCGGGGGGGGTTGTCGATGATCGATCGGTCGAGGACGAGCACCGTGTCGAGAACGGGGCTCAATCGCGCGGGGGGGTCGGTCGAAACGGTCGAATGATCGAGCACCGTGTCGAAGACCTATTCAAGGTTAGCAAGCGTTGTTCAGAAGCTTAAGGATAAGTAAGACAAGGGAGGGATTGGGCAAGGGAAGGACTTACGGGGCCCGACCTCGCGGGGGGGTCGGTCGAAACGGTCGAATGATCAAGCACCGTGTCGAAGACCTATTCAAGGTTAGCAAATGTTATTTAGAAGCTTAAGGATAAGCTAATGGAAGGGGAGGACGAGACAAGGGAAGTACCAGGTAAGGGAAGGACTGGGCAAGGGGAGAGCTGGGTAAGGGAAAGATTGGGCAAGGAAAGGACTTACGGGGCTCGACCTCGCGGGGGGGGGCGGTCGATGATGGAGTGCCGTGTCGAGAACGGGACCCTATCCGACCAAGTGCCGTGTCGAAGACGGGACTTGGTCGCGCGGGGGGGTCGGTCGAGTGCCGTGTCGAAAACGGGGCTCGATCCGATCAAGTGCCGTGTCGGAGACGGGGCTTGATCGCGCGGGGGGGGCGGTGGATGACCGAGTGCCCGTGTCGAAGACCTATTCAAGGTTAGCAGGTGTTGGTCAAGACTGCGGATGGGCTGAAGCAAGAGGCTGCGGGAATGGAAGATACTCACGGGGCTCGGTCCCGCAGAGGGTTAAATGGAAGCCGGCGGCCTAGCGCCGCCGGCTTCAAGAATCTGGTCACCAACATGTCAGCGAGCCGGGAGCCCTTCCTCCTCTTTATCCTCCCTGGAGAATGTTAGTGAACCCCTGATCCCCCGCTACTGAGCATCTTCATAAGATCAACGAAGCTTTTGGCCACTTTGACCTTACTGGAGCTCAGTACAACGAGGGATGCAGAACAACAAAACGAGAAGTGTGGGAGGAATTCGGATCTTATATAGTATTGGGGCGGCAGACGAGGGATAGCACAGATCGGCGATGGCAAAAAGGACCAAGGTGACTTCGTAGAGTGATTCGGGGTGATTGGTAAGAGTGTATCAGAGTGACTTGCAGCCATACCAACTATTCATCGGATCAGATGAGAGAGCCAAGGTCGGAATACGAAGTTTGACCGAATGTTTGATACTGTGAACAGCGTCTGTCCTCTCGTGACGAGCAGAGAAGGCAGGAAATCCAATCATTCCTCGAAGTGAGGCTTTCCATTTTCGTGAAACCATGCAGTACAGGTACATCTGTTTCTATTTGCTTTGCTTATCAGAACATGCAGAAAACGATAGTTCTCTGTTGTGTCGGGGTGTGGCTGGGCTGGGGGTGGGCGGTGCGGCCCCGAACACTCATCCCGTTTTCTATCACGACAAGACTATTTCGAGCTTCAGTTAATCCAAAATGACCAGAAACACTCCAAGAGATGGATCTGACTGTTCTTTCGCGAAATTCCAGAATTTCCAAAGGCCGGTCCCGTTAGAGAGGCAATTATCCATCGACACGGGAAGAATGGCCACTAGTTGCCAACGGTGCACAGGGGGAAGCCAATCTTACCGCCACCCTCCCGGTGTTGCATAAACAAGACAGTTCCGTGATTCTTGTGTATTTTGATTGTAATTCGTCTCGGGGCTGTACTCTGCGCCGAAAAGGCTGGGCGTCGGCAAGAGCAGTGACACGCAAGCAGACACAACTGGTAGATGGGACAGATGGGATGATGGTATGATGTGACGAGGTTGTTTATTCGGTCTTTAGCAGGTGTACAGAGTTTCATCCCGTCCTCTCTCGTTTACGAGCATCGCCGAGCGTGCATATAGATTGTGTTAGGTGTGTGATGCCCACCACTACGCGACCCAGCAGCCTCTGGTAGTAGGAAAAGCGTGGGAAGTTGATGAAAGGCTTCAGAGAAGCTTTGGGAACGTTTACGAGTTTAAACTGCAATTTAGATTAATTATTCGGTAAAGATCCGTTTCTTAACGTGAATCCTCTCCGTTTGTCTTGGTCGCCCCACACGCTCAAGAGATTGACTTTGTCCAGCACCAACCAGGCAAACTCCACCAACCAACCACAATCATCATCTGAAACACATCGACAGAATGAGGCCGAGGAGGTCGAATCGCACCAAAAGCTATGTTGTGAAGGAGTATCACTTTGGAGATAGCTCTGATGAAGGAGCGGTCAGCGGCGGACGCCTCAACGAGACTGGAGAGGGGGACGAGGGGGACACCAACTTTGACGATGAGGCGGCTGGGGACGACGCGGAGGAACATGGAGACGACGACGGCGACGACAACTCAGCAGAGGAGGACGAGACAAGCGTAAGCGAATCAGACCATGGTGAGGCGGCCACAAAGCCCGCACGACGTCGCGCAGCAAAGGCGACGGGAAAGCTGCCTCAGCCGCCACCCCCCAGGACGGCCGGGAAGACGGCCACGCTCGCTGGGGGCTACCTGGAGATCCCTCTTGCTAGCCAGGACGGCAGCCACCAGCCCAAGGCGTACATTGGCCCCAACGATCGTGCCGTGCGCCGTCGCCATCTCGTCGCCGCGTGGTACGGGCCAGACGAGGAGCGCCTGGCGACGACGCAGACCCTACTGGAGCGCTGGTTCCAGTGGCCGGTGCTGCCGCCCAGGATGCCCCAGGACGGCGAGGGGGGTGTGCCGTCCAGGGGTGCCTGGCTGGACGACTACGCGGGTAGGGAGGGCAGGCTGGCTGCTGGCTGGAGGGCCAGAGTCCAGCAGGCGATGGCTGGCCGCCCGCCGCTGCGAGGCCTCTCCCCAGCAGAGGCCGCGCCGTACAGGCTCTCGACGCACAGCATGCCTGTCCTCGTCGGCCCAGACGCCAAGGAAGAGGTGTTGTTTGTCCCAGGCGGTGGATACGCGACATCGTACGCAGGCGTGCCCTTTGACTACGATGCGAGTACCGAGAAGCTGCCAAGTGGCTGGATGTTGGACACGGGGGGCATCGTGACGAGCATGGACTGGGCACCACGCAGTCGCGAGCAAACGAGGCAACTTGTTGCGATGGCGGTCATGCCTCACTCCGATCAAGAGGTGCACGAGCTTTCCGAGCATCAGGACGACCATGACCACGTCAGGATGCAGTCTTCGTCCTACGGCACCGTACAGTTGTGGGAGGTCCAGGGTGACGCGTCGAGCGCTGGCTCGGCCATGGCAACATCCCTGCCTCCCAAACTTGTGAGGACTTTGTGTTTCCCTCACGGTAGGGCGAGGCGGGTACGTTGGAATCCAATAGGTGGCTATCTCGCAGTGCTGTGTGCAGACGGTGCTGTGTACGTGTTTGAGGCCGATTGTGAGGGCACGGAAGAATACGGTAAGTAGAAGCGAAGATCTGTTGTGCAGTGTCTTGGCTGATTCGTATCAGAGGAGCTCCTCAATCCTGTCGCCGTCTTACAACTGCGTGATGAGGCTGGCATCGACGCCACGGCCATGTGCTGGGCAAACATGAACCGTCTCGTGGTGGGCTATTCAGACGGCTCCGTCGCTCTATGGTCCATCTTCCCCTGCCACTTGCTTTCTCGTCACGCCGTCCATCACAGTCACGTCGTAGAGCTCGCCACCGGGTACCCCAGCATGCCGTACGTCGTGGCTGCGACACCACTGGGCGGCACCGTTCGTGTTCTGGACCTGGAGGCAGGCCCCAGCCACGAGTTCACAGAGGTGCAGGCCATCAACGTAGCCACCCAGCCGGGCCTGCTTGCCTGGAGCGACCAGATGCTGGGCTTCTTCTCGCTGTACCCGTCCGCGCGTGTCAACAACACGGTCATCGGCTTCATGCACCACGCCAACCTCCCGCTGTTTCGTACGACCTTTACGGGCGACAGTTTTCCCTCCTGCATCGCCACGGGCAAGACGCATCCATATCTGCTGATCGGTCTCATGGACGGCTCGGTCTGGTGCCTGAACCCGCAGGTCGAGCACTTCATCGGCCGCAGCGATGCGACGCACCGCCTGCGCCTGTTCCAGCACGAGCACCGCCCGCGGCGGCTGTTTGAGCAAGACTCGCCGGCTGCGGAGAGGGGGGCCTCTCGCGTGGTGCAGGGGTTCGAGGTGGAGAGGAACAGGCACGCAAAGTACGAGAAGCCGCCGGCGGCGAAGAAGGGGAAGGCGGCCAAGACGAACAAGACGGCGGCTAACGTAGAGGAGGATGAAGACGAGGTGCTCAAGGCGAGCGACGCGTCGAGGGCGGCGATCCACGAGCCCTTGACGAGGATCACGACGATGGAGTGGAATCCGAATGCAGGATACGGCTGCTGGGCGGCGGCAGCGATGGGCTCTGGTCTCGTTCGGATCATGGACCTTGCTATCGAAGATGATGATGATGAGTAACTATGCCGTGTTTGTATTTTTGGCATGTATAACCACAGTGCCGTCTATGACATGAACCTCTGTCTAGACTAAATCTATCCCTCTGTGACATGAACCTCTGTCTAGACTAAATCCATCCATCTATGACATGAACCTCCATCTATACACCTTTACTATACACAAATAGAACCGTTTCCGGTATGGTGGTAGTCAAACGCCTTGGCCATGCCGTAAAAGTGCGTCGCAGCAGCGAGAAGCACAAAGACGTGGAATATCTGGTGTGAGCTGCCCCAGATGTCGAACTTTCCCGGGGAGCTCCTCTCCGGCCAGCGAGCCTGTGCGAGTCAGCGTTTTGCATTGATATTGGTTAGGGGGGAAGTACACGGGAAGGGGAAGGGGAGGGGACAAAGGGGTTAGGGGACAGTACAGCGTAGAGGACGGCACCGACGATGTAGAGGCCGCCCTGGAGGATGACCCAGCTGAGGCCCATGCGGTCCTCGTAGTGCTGGTAGCCGTGGCGGCGGACGCCGAGGAGGATGGGCACGACGCCGGACAGCCCGAGGCCGATAAACATGGCGGCGCGGTAGGGCCGCCAGGCAGACGTGCGAAAGCGCTCCGCCCAGGAGACGGTGGTGCAGGCGACGCCGAGCGCGCACATCTAACACGATTTGTCAGTTCAGTCCTAATCCAGTCCTAGTCTTGCCATCTTTCGCGCAACTCTCCCAGGAGCCACCCACCAGTGCGAGGTAGACCCGGAACAGCACGGGCTCGCAGAAGAAGCCGTAGTACAGCGCGGGCACGTAGCTGCCGACGATGAGCGCGACGATGCCGGTGTAGTCGAGCTTGTTGCCGCAGCGGGCGACGGCGGCGGAGTGGTCGAGCAGCGTGTGGAAGACGGCGCTCATGCCGAGGCAGGCGACGGCGCCGGCGAAGAAGCACGCAAAGACGGCGAGGTCGCCGGCGTGGGCGGCCTGGTACCGCGGGCGGACAGCGTGGAGGAGGTAGGCGGCGGACGCGAGCGCGGCGAGGCAGCCGAGGAGGTGCGTCCAGATGTTGACCGACTCGTTGTGCAGGTAGAGGAGGGAGCGGGCGGCGGCGGCGTAGGAGGCGCGGATGGGGCGGTAGCCGCCGCGGATGAAGGCGTTGTCGCGGCGCCAGGCGGGGAGGTCGTCGAAGAGATGGAGGAGGCGTGGGGAGGAGGTGGTGGTGATGGAGGAGGAGGTGGTGATGGAAGAAGAGGTGGTGATGGTAGCGGTGGTGAGGGAGGGCCGGCGCTGCCGGACGGTGGAGGTGGTCATCTCGGGACTTCGATGGGCGATGGGTTATTGAGGCTTTCTTGATGATTTCGACATGTTGGATGGTCTTGATACCTGGCGATGGCGATGGGTAATGTGCTGGCTGATGCTTTGCTTGTTGGATGGGTCGGCGTTTTTGTTGGGGCTCACATGGGATTTACCTCCAACTCCGAGGCTCACCATGGGCGTGACGAATCGCGTAGAGTAGAATTTCCTCAGTAATTAATTTGATCCCAAATAACAAGACATTCTTGTGAGAACTTTTCTTGATTCATTTTCGTTGAGTTGTCCGTCCATCGTGATGCCTGGCTCTACAGGCGGTCACTGAGTTTTCTTACAGCGCCCCAAGCTCGCTGAACACGCTGACGAGAGCCTGGGTACAAGACGTATGGTTTCTCAGTGTATTTCCACTCTCTGGTCAGCGAATTCATTACTTTCATGGCTATAAATTTCAAAGAAAATCATACTATATTCATTCTAGTCAATCTATTCAATCTTTAATCGAAACTGTAAATAAAAAACGCCAGAACTCTTATCCATTACTAAATCACCCATCTCTTTGCATGTACTCATCACCATCCCATGGTATCGGGTAGCATGCGACTTAATTCTTATTCTCAGCATGATTTCAGCTCTCATACACACTTACACAGCCATCGGATGAACTGACCCTCTTGTGTACCACAGCGGCAATGTGCAGCGCCTACAGATAAATCTGTACTCCCAGTGCATATGCGAGGTGAGCCATGACACCCTCGACATGCAATAAGCAAGGGTGTGACGGGGAGGACTGTGCGACATGAAGAGGGCAGCCAGTTTCTCAATGTGTTTTCAAACTCTGCCCCAGCAAGCGTCGACTGGAAGGGGATATCCGTCACCAAGTTGATCATATCCACGCTCATTAGGGTCATCGAAGTCATTAGAGTCATCATCATCCATCTCACCATAACCCCCATCATCCCCTCATTCAGTCATCAAAAATACTCCCAAACCCATAACTGTGTCCAACCTGCACCCGCGATGTCCCCTTGGCCTCGACTGTGCGAGCCTTGACCAAGCCCGGTCTGTCCCCCGGCGTCCCAGCCGTCACTTTCGCCGAGTACTCGTTACCAACATGCAGCCGCGCCTTGTCCGCGACGACGGCATTGTCCACGACCGCCATGGCTAGGGTCTCGTCGCTCTTGGCTAAGTCGCCGCGGCTCTCGTCGTCAACGGCCGTGGTGGTGTCCGACAGTGCATCGCGGGCGTCCCGGGGCTGCTGGGCATCTTGAACCTGGAGGGCATCCTGAACTTGGCGAGCTTCCGGGGCGCTGCCGTGAGCTTCCGGCGGCTGCTACTGCCTCCTCTCGGCCGGGTGCAGCTTCAAACAAAGCCACTACTCGTGCTTGGTGTTCAGTCTGCAATGGCTTCGGCACGTCACCGGGCTGAGTAGTGGAGCGATAGAGCCATTAGATAAAGCATACACAGCATGGAAAAGGCGCAAAGGGCCCGAGCATGCGACTTGCCTCGAGTACAGAAGGTTGTTGGGCGATATCCTGCTCGAATTGAATCGGATTTTCGAAACCGAGGGTATCATTAAAGAAGTTCTGGAGATCACACGAAAAACTGCAGGAGAGTATACTGAGTCAGCAATTTCGGCCATGATCTCGCTCGCCGAAGTACATGCGCGACAAGGCAGATATGATGAGGCAGAAGCGCTTGAAGTTTGCGCTACAGAGGCAGCCAAGCGAACTCTCGGGCCCGAGGATCGAAGGACTCTGACCTATCTGTCTACCCTATCTCGAACATACATGAATCAGGGTCGCTCAGAAGAGGCGGAGAATATTAATCTGGCGGCGTTGGAGACTTGCAAGCGGGTGTTTGGGCCAACCGACTTTGATACACTGGAGTTTATGGCCGTTCTCGCAGGAACATATGAGCACCAGGAAAGATACGACGACGCGCTCCAATTGGAGCTTCATATGCTGAAGCTCGCTCAATCTGCGTCTAGACCTTACAACCTGCTAATAGCCAAAAGCATGTCCCGCATTTCCCACTTGTACAGGTCGAAACGCATGTATGAACACGCTGAGGAAATGGACAAGGCCGCTCTTGTCTTATCTACCAAAGAATTTGGCCCATCTCACCCAATAACCCTCTGCAGTTTAACGGACTTGGCATTTGATCATCATGAACAAGGTCGCAAGGAAGAAGCAGTCAAAATATTGCATGATGTAATGGAAAAGGCAACATCAGAGCACGGCCGAGATCATGCTTATACAATCACATGTATGGATTCTGCGGCCACAATCTTCTTCAGCCAACGAGACTACGCGACGGCGGAAGAAACATTCACGCATATATTATCATATCGCAGAAGGGCGCTCGGAAACGACCATCCAGATACTATTACCGCCATCACCGAACTAGCCAAAACCTTCCAGCGCCAGGACAAGTTTGAAGAGACACTTTCACTCTATAACGAGGCTCTTTCGTGCTCCGAAGCCAAATTTGGCTTCGAGCACGCGCACACTCTCGAAATTGCTCGTAGCATGGCGTCAATATACGTTTACGACCTTGGACGCCATGCTGAAGCCATCCCGATCCTTGAGAGAACCTCTGACGCCAGCAAATCAATGTACGGCGCAGACGCCGCATTGACTCTCAAGTCAATGCTGATGTTTTCTGAGTGCCAGCAAGCTGTAGGGTTGCTGGATGATGCAGAGAGCCTCCAGCGATTCGTCTTGATGACTCGAAAGTCGCGGCTCGGCACGCAGCACAAAGACACGCTAGTAGCCATTTACTCTCTCGCCAGCACGCTACAAAAGGGGAAGAGGTTCGAGGAGGCCGCAGCGCACTTCAGGGAGGCGTTGTCGGGATACAAATCCTGCCCCAATACCAGGGCGACTTGGGCGCCGATGGCAGCCGAGGCCCTAGGCCAAGTCCTAGTCCCCTGTGGCAAGTTTAAGGAGGCTCAGGAGGCTTTCTCAGAGGCTGTTTGCCTCCTCGAGGAGACGCATGGGGTGGATAGCATGTCGGTTTTGAAATGCCTCAGCTGGGAAGGCATCGTCTTTGAGCAACACGGGAGATGGAGCGAAGCAGCCGAGGGATACGCGCAGGCACTGGAGGTGAGCAAGACTGTGCTCGGGCCGAACGATCGAGAGACATTGTTGACGATGCGGCTGCTCGCGTTTGCGTTGAGCTATGCGGACGAGCCGGAGCAGACCCTGGCTGTGCTTTCGGAGTGCATAGACAGGGCGCGGGAGCATCTTGGGCCGGAGGATCCTGACACGTTGGGGTATGAGGAACTACTGGCGGAATCGCTTGAATCTGAAGACGAGGTCGATACACCAATTAGCCCAGTCCTTGAGGACTGCCCCATACGCGACGGGCCAGAGATTATCGGCGATGATGCCATAGCTATACAGGGTTGAGGGCTGACAGCTGACAGCGAATGACAGCTCGCATAGTTGAGCAGCAACAAACTCGCAACTACCATCACCGCCCAGCAAGACTATGAGAAACAAACCAAAGAATTCGGAGGGCAAGTCGAAGAGCACATCGTAGAGGACGCAGACGAGGCAGATCATCTGGCTAAGCTGTTGGGCTACCTAAAGAGCAAGGTTCTCCGCAGACATCGACCGAACAATCACATAGCACCGTCCAAGAGTTGGGGAAAAACATCCATTAAGAACAGTCGTACATAACTCCAGCGCTCCCACCACCGTGTCGTATCATGTCGTTGCGTTCCGTCACGTCACGGTCGGCATGCGCCAGCGACGCCGTCTCATTTCTTCTTCTTCTTGTCCGCATACTCGGCGGCTTTTGCCTTTTTGGCAAGGGCCTCTGTGACGTTGTTGTACATTAGTCGCCATTCGCTCTTCTGCAAACCATGAACTCATCGTACCCTCCTTCAGCTTTTGCTTGTAGAGAATGTCTTCCGGGCTCAACTCCTTTACCTCCTTCTTCTGCTTCTTGTCAACAAGGCTCGTCGACTTGCCGTCTAATAATTTGTGTCTTCAGTCAGCAACAACAACTCCAGCCTGGTGCAGCTTGGTACGGGACGTGGCCAGCCAGCGACGTCCCGCGAAGCTGGGAGCGAATTCACATGCTGTTTCTGGATTGTCCGCCCATTTTCTTTGGGTGTGTGGGACGTGAAAAGATTCGTATGTAATTTTGTGTAACGGGGGGGTTGAGGGCTCGAGATGCGGTAAAATCGACGGAAAATCGTGCAAATGCGTAGAATTCGATGGATTTGACAATCAGACTCCAAGAAGACTGGAGAAAAAAGGCCGCTTCAAAAACTACCGCCACTCATACTAGCGGGTCATCACGCCTAACTAACGCCTAACGAACCAGTCCCGTCCCAAAAGCGTCCATATCTGGTGCTGCTTTAGCCTTGGAGCAAAAGATCCACATAGGTTAAAGCGGCGTCATTTTTCACTGGATCCTCAGGCATTACTGCCCACCGCAAGATTCCATGTCATCACCCCATTATCAAGGCGATGTTGATACGGGCTCCTATCCACACCCATTCCTTCATCACGGCCATTACAGTCATTGAGTCGCAGCCTCGAAACGCCAGTTATCGATGACCTTGGGCTAAAGACTTTCGCTGACCGGTTCGACCACAACCTGTTGAACTTGCTTGGATTGCCCAGTGCTGACACTTGCCATTGCTCTTCCTTAAAGATCGGGTCGCAGCGAATCTAGCATGTCGAGTTCCGATGAGGGCGAAATCATCGAGGCTAATGGAGACGATTTGAAGGCATATTCACTGCCGCGCGCAAAGGGAAGCAGCGTTGACCGTCGAGACAGACTACCGGACCGGGACTCGCCTGATCGCGACGTTCGGAGAAGCCGCTCCCCGAGAGGCTACAAGCGCGGCCGCGATGATTACGATGCGCGTAGCCGACGACGCGATGCGCCCCGCGATTCACGTGACGATTACAAGCGTTCAAGAGTGTCGTACGACGACTTGGACCGATCATCCGGACGCCTAGATGACAGAGACATCCCAAGCCGCAGCCGAGACCGCAGCCGAGACCGCTACAACGAGGGCGATCGCAATCGAGGCCACAGTGACAGGCGCGAGCGTCGAGGCTCGCCCGCTCATCGATCCCGACAAGACGACCGAGACAGTGCACGAAACGGAGACAGCCGGCGCAACTACGGTCTCAGCTACGATGACCACGACTCTACCATGGCAAGTTCTGGGTCAAGACGGAGCGCCGGGGCACCAGTGCCCCCCACAGCAGGCAGAGATGCTAAATCACACAAAAACAGTGCAGAGACTGGTATCACTCGCACCGATCCGGTACTCAAGTCAGTGCGTTTCGCAGAGGTTGACAGCAGCGGCGTGCTGACCAGCTCCAGACAAGCTGTGGCTGTTGCAGATATCGACTATGACAATCAAGAGGAATTCGATGAAGAGGCTGAAATTGAACGTCGCCGAAAGCGTCGCGAGGCACTTCTTGCAAAATCGAGCTCTGCTACACCCTTGCTTCTCCAAGCGGTTGGAGCCACCGAGAAGGTCGGCGCAGCGTCTCCGGCGGTCTCGGATGCGACGCTCGAGGCAGAGACGCCGCAAACACCGCATTCCAGTACGTTGCGGCCTACCTTGAAACCGCCGCCCTCTAACAAGTTAGATGTAACATCGCCTCGATCCCCAGAATCCAACGATGCCATGTCTCCAGGAAAACTCGATCTCACCGACGACCGGGCGTTGATGAACAGTCACGCCGCCCCGAAAGAAGACGACGATGACGGCCCATCCGCGGCTGATTACGACCCGACAGTTGACATGAAAGTGGATGAACAGCGGGACGAGCTCCGACAAGGCCATGCAGTGGACGGAATGCATGCAGACGTCGAAGAGCCAAACGAAGAGGGCACCAAAGACGAAGGCGCAGACGGCGATGACGACTTCGACATGTTTGCCGACAATTTTGACGAGGAAAAATACGCGACCAAGCCAAGCCAGGGTGCAGACGAGGCAGTTGACGCCGGCAGAGGTATTCTCGAAGGCGACGATAAGGACGGCTACTACAAGATGCGAGTGGGCGAGGTCATTAATGGTCGCTACCAGATTCAGTCGACGCTCGGCCGCGGCATGTTCTCCGGTGTAGTGCGTGCCCTCGATACGACGACAAGGAAGCCGGTGGCTATCAAGATTATGCGAAACAACGACGCTCTGCGGAAAGGTGGCTACACGGAGATTGCCATCCTGGAGAAGCTCAACGACGCGGACCCGGAGAATCGCAAGCACATTGTCAAGTTTCAGGTCTCGTTCGACTACCGCGGGCATCTGTGCATGGTTTTTGAAAGTCTGAGTATGAACCTGCGCGAGGTGCTGCGCAAGTTTGGCAACAATGTCGGCATCAACCTTGGCGCTACACGGACGTATGCGCACCAAATCTTTGTAGCGTTGGCTCACATGCGCAAATGCAGCATCATTCACGCTGACTTGAAACCCGACAACATCTTGGTATGTTTCGCAGAAGGGTGAAGTGACCGGCAGTTGCTAATTGAACGTACGTAGGTCAACGAGAATCGAAACATGCTCAAAATCTGCGACTTGGGAACGGCCATTGATCGATCCGACGCAGCGACGGCGCATACAGAAATCACTCCGTACCTCGTCAGTCGATTTTACCGAGCGCCGGAAATCATCCTGGGCATGTCGTATGACTACGGTGTGGATATGTGGTCGATCGGGTGCACGCTATACGAGCTCTACACAGGCAAGATTCTGTTTACGGGCGACAGCAACAATCAGATGCTCAAGGCGATCATGGAGATTCGCGGACGCTTCACTCCGAAGCTGTACAAGCGCGGCCAGCTGTCAGCCGGCCATTTCGACGATCTGGGCCAGTTCGTGAGCGTGGAGCACGACAAGGTTCTCAACAAGGTACGTCTATTTTTGTGAAATTGAGTCTTCTCCCTTGCATATGCAGGCACTTGCAGCCATCACATGTCCAATCCACGGCTGGTTTGAACCATGACCTGCATTAGCTTCGGAGCTGGTGAAGAGGCTGGTTAAGCGCCGACGACGCCCCTGCATCCCGTCCACGCCTCATCTCCACTGCCGGGGGGAAGGATCTCAGCCAGTCGATTGGGTGCGAATGTGAAATCGCATCGCGGCGGTTACGGTCGCAGGTGGCCGCATCGTCGGCCTTGGCTGACAGGATGCATAAGGTGGCGGCGGACCAGGGCGAAGGATCCGAAACAATGGAGTCACCCCCTCCTCATCGGTATGAGGGATACGGCTATTTTTTTTTTTTTTTGGAAATCCTTCAACGGGGCGCGAAACGGATCTCCCTGGCCAGTCATCCGCATGCGAATCGAATTACTTTTATACGAATATGACCTGTTACTAACATGTGCTGCAGACTGCGGTGCGGACGCTGGCTGTGGTCAAGCCGACGCGGGACCTTCGCACTCGTCTGATGGCCGCCTCGACCGGCATGGACGACGCCGAGACCAAGGATCTCAACCACTTTGTCGACCTGCTGGAGCAGTGCTTGGCGCTGAACCCGGACAAGCGGATCAAGCCCACGGAGGCGCTGAGGCATCCGTTCTTCACGTCGAGGGTGGGCAAGCGGTAGGCGTACACGGTGGAACGGTTGAAGCAGGGCTGTGTATTTGTCAAGGTAGTCGAATGGAAAGCTCATGCATCGTTGATTGTCGTGTCGTTTAAGTGAGGCAGAAGACGACGTGCGCTGGGGCAGCGAGCGGTGTGACGTGCGGGTTTGCCTGTTGCGGCGACGTGCCGACCAAGGTTTGCCCTCGACGGGTACGTGCAGTGCTACCGCCGCCGGGCATGATGTGAGGCGGCGGCTTTGGGCTTTTCGTCTCTCGTGAGACGTCATCCCGTCGTCAACCTTTGTAGCGCGGTTTCGCTGACTTTGCCCCAGGCGACACACATCATGTGACAGGCAGGCCATGCTGTGCTCGACAATCTGGGGAGGTACGAGTCTCAGGGTTATGGTGGAGGGGGGGCATTTTTGACAGGTGCGACGATTATGCGCTTCATTCGTTTTCGTGATACCCTTGTCGTGTATGTTAAAGATGTTGGCAAAGGGGGGGGGGGGGGGATGGGAGCTACCCTAGAGCTGAACGCGGGAACAAGGGGGTCGATTGCTGGTGGGATTTTGGGGTGGAATTTGGCGAAACTTTCCGGGTGGCAAAGATCATCTGATTTCCAAACGTTGGCTGTGTAATTTGGGCTATAATTGGGGTTGTTTTGCGGCGGGATGAGTTGAGTTGTACACGTGTCGAGTTGAGGCTGGAAACTTTGCTGTCTCATCAATACGGACTGATGAATCATCCGAGGCGTTTTACCAAAAAAAGGTATTGTGCATTTTTTGCACTCTGTAGCACGGGTGACCGGCACACACAAAACAATACGTCACTTCAGGTCATCGCTTCTAGATGCCGTCCAAGTTTTCTATTGTTTTTTTTTTTGGGAGTTGTCCTTCAATGCAGTGACAGTCTGTTGGTTACACCAGGCGTCTTACTCTCTGACGCTGGGTGGCGGGGAGGGTCTCCGCTGTGACGAAAAATGTCAAATGACCGGCCCGGTGATATTGGAAACGTGCATGCTTGAATATTGATTACGAGTACGGTGGTTATTATTGGGACAAATAGGCAGCCACCCAGAAGCATGCATGCGGTGTAGCACGCCTTGACGTCTGGAAAAAGACTCACTCAGCCACGATGACGACGGGTGTTGACCACAGTTGAGTCAAACACGGTATAACATGGAACATGGGGAAAGGAAGAAAAAAAGCAAGGCAAGGCCGAGAATATCATGTGCGCGGGAATTACGCTGGGCCTCTGCTCATGTCGTACAGCGAGGCCCGAGGCGGTGCAGCGGACGTGCGTGCGTTGCCATTCAATGCGAACCCGGGCCCGGCTTCTTTCATCACTGGCGGTGAGCCTTGCTCTGCACGGCTTTTCTTTTCACCTTGTGCGTCATTGCAACTCTGATGGGCCGAGATGACAGGGTCTTGTCTGTTCTTTGCGGAGTCCGACAGCAGGCATGTTCCCTGCGCGGCCACGGGCAGACCTCTCTCACATTGACGGGATCAGGGAAATTTTGCTTTGCCATCTCGATGGAGCTAACATTTTTGTTGGACTTGGTCAAACGTGGCTGCCATGCAAGGGCGGGCGGCTTGGATCCCAGCTTCCCCCGGGGCGCATTGAGAAGTTGGCATTGCATCATCCAACGCGGCATAACTCGACCCGTCAAGGCCGTCAGGGCCGTCGAGATATAGGCTATTTGAAAAAAGAAAAGAAAAAAAAAGGAAAAAAAAAACAACTACTACACATGGCGCCGAATGTTGGTTTGCCCATGTCGCGTGGCCGGTTGTTTTGCCGACGGTTTCATACGAAAATAAAAGTACTATCAAAACAATACATACTTAGACATGTAAACAAAAGCAAACGACATACAACAACAAAGAAAAAGCATCAATCTGGAACAAAGACTGTACAAAAAAAGAAACGTTTGAATAGAGGCGTCATGCCAGATCTCCAGTTTGATGTCAGCATAAACCACCCGTTCAAGCGTTCTGCTGTGCATGATGGCATATGGCCACCCGGACCACCATTGAAACGCTAAAACCTGCTGCCTGGTCGCCCCACGATTTCAACATCCCTACCGGCGGCTTCTCACTGGTCCCTGGGTTCACGGGCCCTTGTTGGACGGGCGCTTCTCTGCATGACATGCAAGGGGCGCGTTCGCATTGATGTCACGGAGCCGCCAGCCCCCATCCTCGCTAGTCGAAACCTGAGAAAAAGGGAGGGCTGATCGAAGGGAAAGGAGGCGGGGAGGGGGTGGTGATTGGCTGGGAGGGGGGGGGGATGAGAGCTCGGAAAGCCTCAGCTCATTGCGAAAAAAGACAGAGGTGGCGAAACACGGCCCGGTGAGCAAGCTTTGTTCAGCTCATGCGTGGCGTTTTTGTTCTGGTTAGCGAGGGGTTTGGTGGATGGTCAAGTGAGGCGGGCTTGGTGTGTATGGGTTTGGGTTGGTGATTGAGGGAGAGAGTGATGATGATGATGGATCAGGGCATTTTCAGTGGTTGGGGCGAGGAGGCCGTGCGAGGGGATCAGCATGGCAGACGCGTGATGGGTGTTGGTGACGGTGATGGTGATGAGCAAGGCGGCAGTTGCCAGTTGATGCTTGCAATTCCATCACGGAGCTATTGGTCCAGTCTATTTGCCCTACCTACACTTGATACAAGCCCTTGAGCGCTTGCCAGGTGATGTCTGGTTGGCTTCTGAGTGTGATTGTGAGCTTGTCAACACTAGCCAACCTAATCCTTAAGCTGTGAGCTTATCAAAAGCAACAAGGTCACTGGTACCATCGGCAAGTACCGATAGTCAATCATCCTACTCGATAGTTGCCGTCCAACTTGGACGTTGCGACCTTGCAGGCAAGTTCCGAGGTAAGCGTCATCAGGACCGACTCATGTGTTCAGGCCTTTGACCGCCGGCAAAGCGTCATCTTGAACTTTGCGAGAAAGATGAAACGCAAAGACGAGAGAAGAGAAAAAGTCTAATCACATGTGGACACGCCGAGAAACAAGGGACGAAGATGAAACACGCGGTGACGTCTTTTCTGCGTTGATTAGGCATCAGGTGGGTTGTTGGGTGTTGCCTCTGTGCGTGCAATGCGCATACTACTAAGCAGGAGAGTGCCTGGTATACGAAGTCTTGGGGGCACGTATTATGGTATTATGATACATGTTGTCTTGTATTACCGGCATTCAACTAGTCAGTGCATGATAAACCATCCTCACCTGTTAAGATCTGGATTGCAAATAATGGTCCCCGTAAACCGTAAAGGGGGCAAAATAAGGGTCTGGCTTGTACATGTCTCGCACAGCGTCCCAGCGAGCGCCAATATGCCTTGGCAAGATGGAATGGAACGAAATGCCTTGTCTTGTCTCTTTTCTTTGGTGCTTGATGTTCCTCTCTGAGACGTGGATTTCCCCATCTTTTTTTGCCCGATTGTTTCTGCACGCGAAGAAATTTGTCCGAACTTTAATGCTCTTCTTCTTCTTTTTTGCCTAGCGGGCGAGCAATCAATATAATTCTTCGTGTTACAATGGCATGGGTCACCCCGTCAATAGCAAAAAAAAAAAAAAAAAGTAAACATAACAACGGGCGCTGTCTGCCTTGTTGACGATGTCAAACAAAGAGAAAATTTTCCTAGACCAGAGTGGGCAGAGGACCCTGATGATGACGCAGGGCGAGATATGAAAAGGAGGGATAAAAGATAGCGAAATTATGAAAAAAAAATAGATTAACTAGTTCTCAACAAATCGAAGGTCGAGAGAAGCTTCTCTTTGGCCTAGGCCTATTGAGCCCACCCTTTCTGGGGCTGGCATTGTCATTGGTACCCGCCTTTCCCTCCCTTTAGTCGGATAAAAAAGAGGAACAAAATATGCTATTGATAAAAGGGGACTGATATTGGGCCATGTGCATGTCTTGACAGACGGGGCTCGTCTGTGGATGTCAACGTCAATGCCATGGGCTGGGCTTTTCGGCTTCCGCTTGCTCACCTGGATGTACGTACCCCTTTCGGTTTATTTCCTGACTTTCCGAAAGCAAAGACCCTGAGTTATGAGTGGAGTCGAAAAGAATTATACGTATCACAAGGTAAACGAACCCAGCCAAACCCTTGCCTGGATGTGCCCTGTGAGACAAAAAAACTCACAGCATTCCCAGCCTCGGGGCACCCTGTCCCCAGCCCGCCCGCCGCAAGGCTACGACCAAGAACGGCGGCTGGGCTGCAAGAAGAACACTTGGCGAAGCTGTCTTGGGTTTTGGCCACCCCTCCTGAAAAAGGAAAAGAAGAAAAAAAGAAAGAAGGAAAAAGAAAGGGATGACCTGGATTGCCAGCGCATAGCTCTCCATCCGCGCCAGACCACAGCCCGCCCAACCCACGCGCCCATCCCACACACACCGACTTGTTGTTGTTGTTGTTGTTGTAAAACTAAACCCGGTAGTTGTTTTGTCTTTTTTTTTGTTCGGCGCGCCGGGCCCGTTCTCGGTATGTATGCGAGATGCGGTCTCGTGGCCTGCTCTTGGCGCTGCGGAACAAGGCGTTTTGTCCCAGAAGTACTTTGTAGAGGACATGAGTGAGCGTGAGAGAGGGAAACAAAAAAGCCGTGCTCCAACACATGACGAGTTCGTGCACGTAAGGGGGTGTCGGCATCTGACTTGTGTTAGATTAAAACGCTTGTCTGTTTAACCTTGTCTTGTGTGGCTGGAGATCAGCTCAAAGGCAGTTCTGGCAGCTGCATCTTCTCATGCTCTCATGGCGTGCATTTGCCCTTGCCGAGCAACAAGACTCCCCCCCCCGGCCGGTGCCGTACCGAGCTCTGTTGGCCAACTCGGGTGAACCTAAGGCGAGGCAGAAAAGGATCTGCTTTCTGCTTGCACTGTAGAGCTCGTGATCTTCAAGACCACAGCTCTGGTTATGATTGTGGCAAAATGCATACGATCCGTGTTGTGTTGCGGCCGCAGCGGACACGCCGGCTGCAAGTTGCGTGCCACGGCGCCGAAAGTGGGGCCCGGCTCCGGGGAACGACGGAGGGACGGCGTTAAGCGGAAGGCATCGAGATGATGACATGCACCTCGCCAGTTTCTGATTTACATTTTACATCATATGTGTTGTCCGACAATTCTCCGCACCACCCGTCTTTTTCCTCCCTTACTTTATTAGCCTTTTTCCTAATCCAAGTGAATTAGCGCGAACTAGGCCGGGCAGTAGAAGCGTCGGATCTGATACAGTTTGTTGGGGTACATATGCTGCACACACAAACTTGGCCCGGTGAAAATCAAGCACGCATTTTTTTTTCCGCTCGTGTGCGGAATGATTGGGATGGATGGATGGATGCGACAGCATCGCCACCTGGACGCAACCTGCGGCCGCCGCCAACTCTTCAGCATACCATCTACCGGGGCGGTTGTTCACCAAGACTTTGTGGGTGGTATGCCACTGTGTCACTAGCGAGATGGGGGGGGGGGAGAGAATGCGTGTCTCGGCGCGGAGAGGGTCGAAAAGAGCAAAAGATTGGTCGGATCTGCGGGATGGAGAAGGCAGATCCAGCCCGTGGTGCACCTTCCAGGGCTGGTACGTAAGACGGACGATCTCGTACTACGAGCAAGGCGGCGCGTAAATGAGGTTCATGATGACTACATGATGATGAGGAAAAAAAGGGGGGGGAGGGATACGACATGGCTTCCTGATCCAGTACATATGATGCAATCAAAGAGACAAAGGGGACTGGGTGCTTTTCCGTCCACCGCACAGCAATGCGGGCTGACTTTGGATGGCATTTGTTTTCTTTGGTGATACGCAAAAGTCGTGTCCGTCCACCAGAAGTGAGCCGATGCCGTGTAATGATTCGCCCCTATTGGCTGACTGATGCATACATCTGATGCATGTTCGTCCAGCGCGAAAAGAAACAAGCAAACCAGGAAGGGGGGGGGGGGGGGGGGG
>JANZYN010000157.1:0-61339 GCA_025583755.1 Cordyceps tenuipes
CGTTGATGACCGCGGCCGGTTCGACGTCGCAGTCTGTCTGGAGGAGGTCGCCGAGGACGCGGGCAGCGCGCTCACCGACGCCGACGTCCGGGGCGTCCAGCCAGCGCGTGAGGAGCGCCTCGGGCAGCTCCGGCAGGGTGGCGGCGAGGAGGGCGGCGTCGGCGGGGGTGCGCGCCGCCTTTGCCAGGATCGCGAGGCCGAGGCGGTTGGCGCCGGGGAGGGGCGAGCGTAGCGCGGCGAGCACGGAGGGCGGCTCGGCGAGCGCGAGAATCCCGGTGAGCGGGACCGGTGCGAGGAGCCGCGTGGTCAGGGACAGCAGCGGGCTCGGGTCCGGGGCGGTGGTGGCGCGGAGGATGCGGGTGAGCGGGACGAGCACGGTGGGCAGCAGCGGGGGGATGTTGGCGTCTGCGAAGGGGCCGGGGCGGGCGGGGGGATTAGCGATGGCTTTTGGGTGAGATGGGAGAGAGGAGGATCAGAGAGGACGTGCCTGTGAGTTGCAGCTCGACCTCGTCCAACAGCTTGGCGTCGATGGCTGTGTCTGGATCACGGTCGAGCGCGGCAATGTGCGTGTGCAGCTCGCCGAGCCGCGCGATGGGCAGGACGCCCGGATCGGACGTCGGGGTGACTCTGTCGCCTTGCATATTAAAATGGCGAATGTCGGATTGATAGATGAGAGGGAGAAGCTGAGATGTTGTATAGTGTTGATGCTGGAGGTGGAGGGAGACGAGAGGTTGCGCAAGCTGCCTGCCTGGCTGAGCTGGTTGGTAAGTATCATGTATGGAGGCCCACAAACGGGAGCAACACGCAAGAACGCCATCTCTAGTTTAACCAACGTGTAACCTTTGAGATATTATTGAATAGTTTCATCTTGGAGGTTTAAAAACATTACTAGTGTCTGAATTGAGCCCAGAAAAAAAGGAGATTCTACCAGGGTTATGTGGGATTGTAGGAGTAGGAATATGGCATCTTGCGAAGACGTAGCTGTATGTGCACCCTACTCATCTTTTGCAGCTCAATTCTTAATACTTCACAGGCTCGGCTATTCCAACCCACAAGTTCACCAGACCATTGACTAGGGCAGCTCGACTGCCGTTGATTTGTCTTACCAACTAGACAAAAAGTTCACCATACCCATTACCCTCTCCGCGCTGGGTGTCCGCAATCGTCGGCACAACGTACGGAAAGCCGTCCGAAGACTTGCCTTGAGGGGCTATGGGATACGGCGTTTCTCGGAGAGACTTCTGAATCTTGCGCGCGCTCACCATGAACCGCGCCCGCACCTCGTCAAGCTTCCCGGCCACCATCTTGCCCTCGCGCTTGACAAACTTGCCATCCACCATGACGTCCCAGACATCACCCGCATTCGCGTGCAGCATGACTGCGGCCACTGGGTCGACCCAGCCCAGCATCGACAAGGAGTCGCGCGCGTTCCACACCACGAGGTCCGCCTTGGCACCGACCTCGATGACGCCCAAGTCCGGCCGTCGCAGCGCCAGCCCGCCGGCCCGCGTCGCCAGCTTGAACGCCTGGTCCACGGCCATCGGGTTCCGCGTCGGCAGGCCCCATCTCTCGAGCACGTCCCAGGAGAACTTGTAGCGCACCGACTGCAGCCAGAGGCGCGCCTGCGTGAGGATGTCGCTCGAGTAGGTGAAATGCGTATCCACGCCGAGCGCGGCCTGGTCCTGCAGCACGAACGCGTGCGGGTGGGCGTGGCCGTAGTGCATTTCGGACTCGGGCGTCACCGAGACGTACTGGTTGGTCGCGCGCAGCAGCGCTGCACCGCGCGCCGTCATGAAGGTGCCGTGCGAGAAGACGACGGGAATGCTGCCGTTGAGGAGGCCGAAGCGCGACACGTCCTCGGGCAGGTTGTCGTGGCCCCAGGGCCCGCCGAGGCTGTGCGTCGTGACGACCGATACGTTGTACGCGCGGGCCAGGTCGGCGATCTGCTGCGTTTCTCCGACGTTGGGATCTGGACCCCAGGAATCAAAGGCGATACCTAGCTCTGCGGTCGTGCCGTCAACGATGTTGCTTTCGGCAATCTCGCGGAAGTTGGGGATTTGCTCGGCTATGGTGTAGTTGAGGGACGTGATGTTGTGGAACGCGTAGGACCAGAAGACGCGGGCACCGCTCTCGATGCTGGCGTTCAGGCCGGCATAGGCTGTCGCATTAGACCATGTGTGGTGTGCGTGGTCGAGCAGCGTCGTTACGCCGCCGTTCAATGCTTCGAAGAGCCCCATGAGCTGACCGAGATAGACGTCCTCGGGCTGGAAGTGGACGGCCGCCGCGAACTCACCATAACGGGAGAAGTACTCGAGTAGCGTCGTGTTGGAGCCAATTGTCTTGAAGGCCGTCTGCCAGCCATGGCGGTGCGTGTCGATGAAGCCGGGTGTGACGATCTGGTCAGTAACGTTCACTCGGATCGTATCAGGGGGTAGGTCGTCCGGCTGGGCCTGGCTGCTGACTGCGGTGATTCGATCGTCTGTTACGAGGACGGAGCCGTTGCGAATAATTCTCAGTGACTCGTCATTGCTGCTAAAGGCAATGATTGTGCCACCCCAAAACAGCGTCGACGCAGCCTGCGCGAAAGGGCTGGCAAGAACCAGGAGTAGAATCGAGTGCAGCATAGATGCTGTATGAGCAAGGAGATAGGCTTTGTTGATAGATGATAATTTGCCTACTAAGAATCGAAAGAAATGATAGAATATCGGCTGCCATTGTGATTATATAGGTGCAATATCTCAACGCATCTGCTCCTCACAGCTGCAGGAGCAACTGACCAATTTCTGAGTAACCCATTGCACAACGCAACTTACAAATATGGCCCGAAATCTGACAAAGCCGCATTGCCGACTTTCGGGTTTGGCTTACCACGACTCTCGACATACTCTCAAGGGCCGACTTCGGTCGAACTGCAGGGAAGCTATTCAGTCCAAGATTATGCATGGACCGGCAGTGGCTGCCACGGGCTCAGCACACGATTGCGCGATTTCTACCAATGCGACGGGTAACATCCGGGGTCGCAAAAGTTTACCCCAATGCTTGAGGGGCTCGGATACGGGCGACTGAGGCCCCGTCCATTCCGGCGATGCCAAGGGCCGAGGAAACCCCAAGGGCTTTGGTAGCGATTTTAGGTATGGCAGCTTGGGCCGCTTACATCATCGGATATTTCAACCTTCCCAAAGAGAGAGATGGATTTGGATCAAAAGACTGTTTATCTTTTCAGCTCATGTCGAAGTTTCTGCTCTTGATAGATGCTCCCAGAAATTCGAAACAGTGTAGGCAGGTAGTAGATGAACATTTCGCCTCCATGTTCTACAACTTCATGTCTTATTGGATAGTTAGAGACTGGTGTCTTTGTGCACTCACCGCCTCCTCGATCCAACCAAGCGATCAACATTCAAACATAACTCCAAAAGATTTTATTATTTACTAGCATAATATCACGCTGGTAAATATTGTATCATGTGAATAAAAAAAATTCAACAGTACATCTTCGTTATTTGCCTTTGCTTTACTTCTCCACCACGCTACGTGATTGCTTCTCTCGCTGTCCAGAAGCGGCAGAAAAAAAAAGTTACCAACTCCCCCACCAACTGCTCATTCGCCTGCTCGCGCGCCGCTCTCTATACCTAGGCTGCTCGGCATTTTTCATCAATGATTATTCAACAAGCTTTCTCTTCTCGCATATCGCATCCATAATTATTACAGCCCCCACCCCCGCCCTGGCCGACAACGCGTGACCCCGAAATGTCCAGAGGTGGCGGACGCGGCGGCGGTCGTGGTGGCCGTGGAGGAGGTCGCGGCGGCCGACCAAACGTGCCCTGGGACACAGGCGATGAACCCGATGCGCGACCATCCGAGCTGTTCCCGGTAAGCGATCCCCTTCCTTGCAGATGACACCTGCCCTCCGCGTCCGGCCCCCTCCTGCTAACCCTTGGATCCCCCCCCCCCCCCCCCCCCAGCCGTACGCCGTCCCTGCGCCCCGAGGCCTGACGACGACCGAGATCAACAGCGTGCACTACATGCTCCTCCTGCGCCGCCAGATGCACTCGTCGCCGCTCTACACATCCAAGCGCACCGCGCTGACCGACCCGACCGCCCCGCGCAAGGCCTACGGCCAGGCCCAGATGAACGCCGTCTACGGCGTCAAGAACAAGGCCTCGCTCGACCCCTTCACCGCCATGCCGACCTACTCGGAGAAGTTTGTCCGCGAGGAGCGCGCCCTGCCCGACTGGTCCGGCCGGCCCGTCTGCCGCGAGCTCTTCCCGCAGGAGCTGCTGGAGACGGTCGACGGCGGCGTCGCGGACGGCCCGCGCAAGAAGCGCCGGCTGGAGCTGTCGCGCGTCAGCGCCATGCCCAACGCCGAGGAGGCCTTTGGCCTGGCATCGCTCGCGGGCGACGGCGCCGGCGGCGAGGAGGACCCGGAGGCGGACGGCCGGACGCTCTTGGATCGGCTCGAGGCGCTTCGCGACGACGGCGAGGACGAGGCGGCGGAGGGCGAGGAGGATGAGGCGCGCGAGGAGGAGGACGAGGATGAGATTTACGACGACGAGGATGCGGGAGATTATGACGCGGAGCAGTTCTTTGACAATGGCGAGGACTTTGGCGATGAATACGGAGACGGCGATGATGGAGGAGGGGAGGGCACCTACTAACAGTCAGCCCGCGTGGCTCGGTCTCTTTAACGACGGCTTCGGGAGTTTGGTTAATTCATGGCGAATGACATCCACGGTTTCTACATTCAAGGATTCGAAAACAATATGGGAGGTGACGGCAATGTTTGACCACAGATGTACATAGCGCAGGACTGGAGGGCCTGTCCGTGGCAAATATAGCCGGCCTTTATTCACCGAATACGGCGTAATTATGGTTAAAAAGTCTCCCTGCCTTGGTATTTGATAAATCTAAACATTGCGCCAGGAGTGGCATGTCTCGAGCATGAGACTAGCCGCGACGAACAAGAACATCCGGGAAAGCCTCTCTATATTACTGGCCCACGACGCAACCCAACCTTGCTTTTCCATGAAGCATAAAAATGACAAGATGACATGCTCCATCGCTGTGGGTTCATTTCCAAAGTACATGCATGTGTTAACAGCCATATTCCGCTTATTATACTAAATGCCCAAGGCATCTATCCATCCAATTCCTTCGCTCGGCTTAGTTCATCACATAGAGACCACTGTCAATGAACCCGGCCTGGAGGCGGGACAGACGCTCGCGCGTGTCCGCAATCTGGCCAGCCTGAGCGAGAATCGCGTTGCCAGTCTCCCGTAGCGCGGAGAGAACCTGATTGAGCTGGTCCTGCACGCCGCCAGCGCTACCGTTGCCGTGGAGCGCGCCGTTGCGGTCGCGGAAGGTCTGGATCTGCTCGTACAGCCCGTTCTCAACACCGGGCATGTCACGCTCAATTTCGCCGCGGTACTCGTCCAGCCGCTTCTTGTACTTTTCCACGTCGTCACAGATCCGGTTGAAGTAAGTGATGAGGTCCTGCGCGTTGGAGTGCGCAGAGGACGCGTCCGTGTCGTTGGAGGCAGCCGATGGGGTGGAATCCGCAAAGAGACCGGTCTGGTGATAATGACTGGGCAGCTTCAGGTTGTCTGCAGCCTTGAAGGAGAGCTGCGCGTCGCCGATATTCTTCTTCGTCACGTCCTGCAGGCTCTTGACGGTCTGAATGTCGCGGTTGAGAGCTTCTTGGACCGTGCGAAATTTTGACTCTACAAACTTGACGTCGTTACCAAGTTGCTGGATATCTCTTTCGTGCTGGGGCATAAATTCGCCAATCTCATCCCTCATCTTGATCACGCGCTGAATTCCCTTGTCGATGAGCGCAACCTCATCTTGGATCGGTTGCGCTAGGTCGTCGAACCGGGATCGAGGGCGAAGGTTATCATAGTTGATCTGAACGGCGGCAACTTGACCCGCCGCTTGTGCCGGTTGTTGACTTTGGCCACTGTTCAAGTTAGGGCCTTGGGAAATCATCCAGTCCGCAATCAGGTACTTACAAGAGCCCGCCAGATGGCTTTGCTTGTGCCTGGCCAAAGACAGAGGTTGCAGCTTGTGCAGGCTGCTGCGTCGCTGTAGGGAAGATCCCAGTGCCTGTTTGAGCAGGCTGCTGCGTCGTTGGAGCTCCAAAGAGACCAGTGCCCGTTTGGGCGGGTTGTGGTGTTGCCGCGGCGCCAAAGAGTCCAGAACCTGTTTGAGCAGGCTGTTGAGTGGTAGCGCCACCGCCAAAGAGGCTCGAGCCTGTTGTATTTGTCGCAGGTTGCGCGGCTGCTGTGCTGAAAACACTAGCCGCCGGTTTTGACGGTGTTTGCGTGCTGCCAAAGACACTTCCAGTTGCTGGTGCCGTCTGGCTTTGCTGTGGTTGAGCTGCCGCCGTGCTGCCGCCAAAGACACTGCCGCTCGTTGTTATTTTCATTGTGGATAATGCCGCGAAGGGGTTTGGTTTGGTTTGCGGACTCGCTGCCCCGAAGAGTCCGCTGGTTGCAGCCATCGCGCCGGTCGCGGTCGCGGTCGCGGAGCTTGGATTGGTGTTTGTGGCTGTGGCTGCGGAAGTGAAAAGTCCGCCGGTTGACTGAGGCTGAGAGGACGGCGTACTAGATGATGACGGCGAAAACGAGTCAATTGGTTAGTTGATGCAAGTAGATGCCTTTGTGTCACCGCCCGAGGATGCGCGACGTTTGCAAGCAGTGAATATTTGTGGTTTGCAGGTAGTGGCGTGTGCGGTACACAGAGCGGGACTACGCTTGGCTGCCTCAGCAACTTACTTACAGGGAGTTTGCAGCGCCTGTGTTAATTGTGAGACCACCTGGGCCACTGGCTGATCGCGCCAGGGACATGATCAAACTTTGAGCCAGACTCTGAGCTGCTTCACTCAGGCCGATGCTGAACTTTTGAAGATGGCTGGATTAACCAAAACCGCTGTGGAACTGAAGCCTGCGACTTGAGAGCCTGCCTAGATAGTTAGATACCTCTGGGATAAGTGTCGTAGCACTGGGAATCTTAGTACTGGCCTAACGTGGCGTAGCGCGAAGATCAAGACGCTCAGCTCACGGAGAAACAACGGGTCCCAAGATTGGCTCAAGCAAGCTCCAATACTTACCAAACAAGTTTTCGTTTGAACACACGAGCGTATTCTTGCTAATTCCTTGTCCTCTTGAATCCTTCTATCGCTTCGAAATCAGGGCGCATCATGGATATAGACGAGGACGATGACATCTACGTGCCCGAGGAGCCTCAAGTGGACACTCAAGAAGTGCAACCAGCGATAGCAACGAAGCCCACAGAAGAGCTTGAGGAAGGCGAGGAGGAGGATGAAGGCGGCGCTATGGATGAAGATGACGATGACTCCGTATGAATACATGCTTTTCGCCGGCGCGCGCCCGAAACCTTGTCTAATCTCCCTGGCAGGACATCGACATTATTACAGAACGAAAAGACGGCACAACGGCAGCACCTCCGAGGTAGGGATTGTCACGCACGCCTGCTACAGCGCCAGCCAAAATAGAACTTGACAGCCGATTCTAACCAGTTTTTGGCAGCCAAGCAAAGTATAGCGATATTCGGAACATCCCGCAAAGGTCAGGCACCAAGGACAGCCCAGGAAAGCCAGCGCCCGTCGCCCCAGCGAAAACGGAAGCACAAACATCATCATCATCGAGCACACTTCACTTAGCTGCTCCGAGCGCAGATAAAGCATCCGCCGCTGCTTCAAAATCGACCGTCGACATAAATGCGAATCCTATATACCCGCCAGTAGGCAAACCGATAACACAGGTCAACATTGATGAAGGTGGGCGAGCCAGAAGTACAACTGCGGCGCGGAACAGAGCTGACCTGAAGAAGATTTACCAGAAAATGAAAAACCATGGCGCAGACCTGGGACGGACATTAGCGACTACTTCAACTATGGCTTCGATGAGTTCACGTGGGCACTGTACGCTGCAAAGCAAGAGTCCGTTCGCGGCGAATTTGGGGCCGATACCTTCGCCATGAACAACAAGAAGATGATGGACGACTTTGGCAGCATGATGATGATGGGTGGCATGGGCATGGGTGGTAATAGCAACGCAGGTGCGCCTTCAATGCCCGGCATGGACGGCATGCCCCCCGAGATGCAGCAGATGATGCAGCAGATGATGGCTTCCGGAATGGACCCGTCACAGATGGACATGAGCCAGATGAACCAGATGTTCTCGGGCATGCAGAATGGCGGTGGTGCTGCTGGCGGTGCCGCGCAGGGCGGCGCGGGGCAGAATTTTGCGGGCGGCTACGGCGGAAACCAAGCCGGGTACGGAGGCTACAATCAAGGCGCCGGCCGGGGAAGACGAGGGAGATGGTAGTCTCATACTAGGGGTCAGGTGCGAATAGGAAATCCACTACCTTTGATTTGGCGACTAGGAACTATACCGGCCCGTCAGCGAAGGCATGTACGTGTTGTCTAATCACCATACTATCTCAACTACATGCAACGAGACGCGCAAGAAGTTGCCGAAGTGTGCCTGAGCGAGTGAAGTCGCCGTCAACCAGCTCCCGGTGTTCTAGAATATGATGGGGCAGTCGACCACGAATGAGTGGGAAATTAATGCCCCCCAGACCTTACCAGGCAAGTGAAAAAGGCACGCTATTGCCGTGTTGCCGTATCATCCTGTCACCACAATCGAGTTTACTTCCTCATGACAGCTCTTTCATAGAGTCTGGACACCTACCTGCCTGGTATAGCCAAGCAACCTTGGGAGACGTTTTGCTCTCCAGGGCCTCTATCTCGCAAAGTTGTATGGATAAGCAGGGCGAGGGTGAAAGGCACACATGTGCGTGCTCAACAAGACCAATACCAAGAGCATGCTCAACGCGCTGATCTTGCCGGATCGGTATACAACAGATGCAAGCAAATCACATCAGATGTGGGCTCCACATGCCTCTGTCTCAACGGGTTCTCGCCGATCGCAAAGCTATTTCGATGTCTGACCTGAGCATATGAAAACATCGCGCTGGCTACTGAGTCACGCGCGGATAAGTACACAAGCATAAGGCCTAGTCCCTCTATGTTTTCAAACCCGTTGTCTAACGTAATATTTAAGGGATAATGAGGAATTCTCATCCACCTGTAAGACTCGCGCAAGTTATTTGGCAATGCCTAGTCTGAGACAGGTAGTCGCTGGTACTATCTGGTGTCATCTCACACTAGCGAACCTGGTCAGCGACATGGCAAATGGCGCACTGGCAGGTGAGAAGTTTGGATTGTGAGATAATTTGTAACAGGAAGATGTGTCATTTAGTGGGATAGGCAACTGGTCGAGGAAATGCAAGGAAGTCCCGGTCGAGGCATGTCTTCCAGATCAGCTTCCCGCAACACGAGAGTTATGTCAACCTGCCACTTGCCGAATAAAGTAGCTGTGCCTTGCTAAATTATAAGCGCTGATGGCAACCGACAGACTACCACGCGACATTAAACGAATGAGACCCTCAGGAACTCCAGCGTGGAGAAAGCAATCTAGAACAGTGTCGCCTCTGTTGCGGGCAACTATTGGTTAGACCACTGGCTTTTGCCTTGAGTTGGAAGTTGATTGGGACTGAGAGAAGGCGGGGACTGAGGAAGTCAGGATGCCAATTTATCTTCAACTTGGGGGGGAAAGCCCTGCTGCTCCAGATCTTGTCCCTTGTACAGCTGCATCTCTATGGAAAGAGGGATGATTCTCTTCTGGCCGATGATTACGGGTCAAACCCTCAAACTCACGAACCGGAAGCGGACAAGCCAGGTACTGTTGTCTTTGAGAACGGCCGAGGCCATCAACATCAAGAGGGGTGTGGTGACCTGTGCCGCTGTAGCGTGCGATGCCAAGGCCGCAATGAAGAAGATACCTGCCGAATTAGGGAGGACTAACGCGTTCACGATGCCGAATTCTCTGACACATACCTGTCAGGATGGCTCTGTTGGACGGGGTATAAAGGGACGAGTGTGTGGACGTACAGTAGATGCCGGTACAGCAGAAGTTTGGCAAAGAAAAGCCCCAATAAGGAAGGCTATTTATTGAGTTATACGCAATGCTTTGGCAAGTCTTGAACGCAGTTACTGCAACGCTGCTCACCAGCACGGCAACGGCGAGCTACGTCCAAGACCATGGTCTGCCCGTGGAGAAGACCGTCACCCTTCCGGACGGACAGGTAATCGACTGGGTCAAGAGAGAGATCCAGGGCGATATTGCCCAGCCACCGGCCTCACTGGTCCACAACAACGCGCTCTACACAGTCGACATTGACGTCTTCAACGAGACGACGCGAGGTCCCGCGGGCACCGTGCCGATCCCGCGCAGCGACGGCCGGCTCCCGCAGAACAAAGTCTCGCCGCCGCACGGCACCAGCCGGCTGCAGGCACGGCAGTACGCCAACAGGCACTGGTACTCGTCAACGTCGCAGTCGGCCAACAGCCACGGGTCGTCGGCGGCGCTGAGCATGTTCAAGGCGTACGTGGCCAACAACGACGACTTCTCGCTGCTGCAGACAGCCGTGACGCGGCTACAGGTGCCCGGCATCGGGATCCAGACGGTCGAGGCCGGGTGGATCAACTACCCGCAGCAGACGGCCAACCCGCACCTCTTCACCTTCTTCACGACCAACGCGTATGGCGGGTACTGCGACTACATCTCCGGGTGGAACACCGAGTACCGCGGCTGGGTGCAGTATGACCCGGAGTACTACCCGGGGATGGAGCTGGCACCGCTCTCCGTCGTCGGCGGCGCCCAGCACGACCTGCAGGTGCAGTTCCTGCTGTACCGCGGCAACTGGTGGCTCGCGGTCAACGGCCGCTGGGCCGGCTACTACCCGGCGAGCATGTTCGTGACGCGCGGCAACGCGGCGGCGGCGACGCTGGCGGACCACGCGGACGTGATTGACTGGTACGGCGAGATTTACCAGAGCGAGGGCCCGCTGACGACGACGGACATGGGCAGCGGACACTTCGCGGCCGAGGGCTACGGCAAGGCCGCGTACATTCGCAACATCCGTCTGACCGGCACCAACGACAAGGACAGCGACTATGATGGCAGCCGCGGCGTGATTGTCAGCGACAGCTCCCGCTACTCGATCGACACGCACTTCAACTCGGGGACAGGCTGGCGCAGCTACTTCTTCCTCGGCGGCCCAGGAGCAGGTGGTGTTATTGGTGGCTGAAGACGGCTTGCTGGATCGCCAAAGACGGCACAACAAGGAATTCAGTGTACATCTGTTTTATTAAGAGTATATACCTGAGACATGATTCGGGGTGTTCAATATGCCACGCTTGGGTTAGTGTGATTCGGAATGAGATGAAATGCTCGTCCCTCGCATGAAACATTGAGTCATGAAAGCGGCATGTACATTCCGTTCTCAGGTGAGGCTGTTGCATTAATCTCAAACAATAACAGGCAAAGCTTAATGTTATTTTTATTCTGTGCTCTTGTTTTGCCACATTTCTCCACCGGATTCGTCGCTCAGCCATATGCAAAAGTAGAGGGCAATATCACGGTGAAAGCTATAGGGTAGGTCACATTAAAACGACGGCTCTTCCGTGTTTCTATACTATGGCGTCTAAGACTCGATGAAATATGCGCTTGTAAATTAAATAAAAATTATGTAGTTGCTTTCTTCTTCAACTACGTTTTTATTATTATTATCTTACTTTTTAATCCTCAGTTTGGGAGAAGCCTTGTCCCCAGCAATCAGAAGGGCAGTGACTAACACTGACTGCACTCCAGTGGTGCACTGTATAGGCAGACACATTGCTCAATAGCCACAGTAGAACTCTCCCTTCCCAAACTTAGCAATACCACCTTAAGATGTCACGCAAGCAAACTTCTGGTCACTGTCAGAAGTTCGGTCTCGTCTAGTGGCAAGAGGCGGCGGGGCGTCGAGTAAGATTTGGCCGAGATGGTGTGGACTCGATGACTTGGTTGGTATTGTGACACCAAGGGTGCCTGCCGTCTTATTGACATGATTGACATATTTTTTTTCCGGACGACGGTAAGCAGCGGTTCACTTAGAGGCCTTACTATTGACCTTTGCATGCGATGGCACATCCCGGCTATGCCGATAGAAGGCGAGCTACTCTGGATGGTCGTCACTCGTCACCTACCCATGCGCGATTTGACCATTAACTACCTATTCCATCTGATTTCAAGAAGCAGCCAATGGGCTTCCTTCCCCGGAGTGCCTATCATGGCAAGTCGGGCCTCGCAGCTTTGTCCCACATACACCCAACCACTGCAGTAGTAGCGCTCATGAACTCGCCTCGAATCGAATTCTATTAGCCCGCCGCTGCTCTCGGACGACGAGCTCGATGCGGCCAAGATGGGAAACAAGTCGTGCCAAAAAATGCAACGACGGACGGGGGGCCGAACGGCCATCGCAGCGGTCTAGTCACCCCCAGACTGACAGACAGACAAAGAAAAGCCATCATGTCCAAACAAAGGAATGGCGGTCTGCCAGATCCTCGGCACCTTTCCTTTCATGAGCTGTTGTTTGTTACATTCTCCATTTTGACATCCCACATCACATCCACAGAGCACGCGGGGGACGCCACACTGCAACTACTTGATAACCCCTTTCATCGCGGCCGCGCGTGGCCACCCCTGGCCTATAGCCCCCATCGATTTGAACAATCAACTTCCTTATTCGGAAGGTTCGTGATTCTGCCCCCAGCATGCTGCAGACGCCATCATCGATCGCGCCAGTAGCTCTGCAGGGGCTGCCGGCCAAGCAGCCATAGAATGGGTAACGTTACTATGCCGGCACCGTCAACGGATTATTTGCGCCCGCAAGATGCGGCAGCCCCGGACATCAATCCTCAACACCCAGGCGGGGTTGAACTGAGGCAGACAGACCCGTTGGCTTGGATGCGATGCTCCGACGTGCCTGGTGGAACATGCCCCGCGATATGTCCAAGAGGGGGCGATATGGGCCTTTGCTTATCCATAGAGTTGCACGCAACATCCTGGCAAACGAGATCCTTCTACGACATGCCATTTACCATTACAGCCCATCGTCGGCCATATTTCTCATGCTATTGGCCGGCCATTCAGGCACGCGCCGGACATGGCTCCATCCACTCCTGTCATCGTCTTGTACGAATAGCTCCTATCCCGTTCAAGGCCGAGAACACATCAGTCTCCTCCTTGGCAAGCAACATGTCTGTCAACGTGAACCCAGTGGTACCGGATATCCAGCTTCGGCAACACACGAGTGATAGATATGTGATAGATGGGCTTTCATCGTCATGCCATAGCGGACTTGTCGCCTGCGCCAGTTGACCACTTGGACTGCCGACTTGGGAGCTGAATAAACAAAGTTAGCAAGTCTAATGTCTCACAGCGGGCCGCCTCGTTTCACCCAACGGGCCAACTGCCCACTTACCAAGGTAGCTAGTTAGTCCTTCCTATCCGTAGTGTGGTTGTATTCCCCAGATTGCGGCCCAACACCCACCCCCACAGAGACAAAAACAACGACCACGGGATGGAAGCCTCGACTGGTCGGAGTGGCATCTGTCCTTGGTTCCACCGGGGTTCTTGTCAAGGTAGCAGAGGCATTGAATATGGCCCAGCATGTCCAATGTCAGCGGTCCAACGTCACATAGCAGACCACGGCCCGACATTGATGGGCAGCTGCTCTGTTCCACTCAAGGGTCCAAGGCCATCATCACACACCACCCCGACTGGTATGCTCTGGTCCAGAATGAAGATAAAAAGCCCGCCAGCCCCTCAATTGCCAGTATTTCTTCATTCAGTATATATGACACGCGACCCCAACACTCAGTTCTTAGCATCGTCATTGTCAACGTTCTATCCAATCTCTTCACAACATGAATATGGCGTCGTTCAAGTCGGTGGCGACTCTCGCCAGCGCGGTTGCCATGCTTCCCTCCGCCATGGCAGGTTTCAACCCGGCCGCTGGCAATAATATTGCTGTGTACTGGGGTAAGTGAGCCGAGTCCAAGCGCTGTTTCTATACGGATTCTGACTGTTCAAAAAAGGTCAGAACTCGCTCAACCAAGGCTCCGGCCCTCTCGCTCAACAGCGTCTCGGATACTACTGCCAAAGTAAGCATATGAAAACCGGCTCTAAAAATGTTGCATTCGGTGATGCTGACCTCCCTCGTAGACACGGACGTGAGCGTAAGGAGCACCTCCCAGAGTAGCATCGCCCACTGGACGATACTGACTTGACTTAGATTATCCCTCTCGCGTTCATGAATGGCATCACTCCCCCAATTACCAACTTTGCCAACGCGGGCGACAACTGCACTGCTTTCCCTGACAACAAGAACGTTTTGAGTTGCCCCCAGCTTGAGTAAGTCACACAGTGTTTACGCGGCCCCGAGAGTGGCGTTGCTAACAACGGATGGGTAACAGGGAGGATATCAAGACCTGCCAGAGCAAGTACGGCAAGACCATTGTGCTGTCTCTCGGCGGCGCTACCTACTCTCAGGGCGGTTGGTCCAGCACGGCCGACGCTGAGAAAGGGGCTCAGCTGGTCTGGGACATGTTTGGACCCGTGCAGTCCGGCAGTTCGGTAGACCGCCCTTTCGGAAGCGCCGTCATCGATGGCTTCGACTTTGACTTTGAGAGCCCTGCCAGCAATCTCCCCGCGTTTGGCGCGAAGCTGCGCAGCCTCGCGGATGCCGCCGGAGGCAAGAAGTACTACCTGACCGCCGCCCCCCAGTGCGTTTTCCCCGACGCGGCCGTTGGTGGCGTTCTGGATGCCGTTGCCTTTGACATTGTCATGATTCAGTTCTACAACAACTGGTGCGGCACGACAAACTTCAAGGAGGGCTCGGACAGTCAGAATGCTTACAACTTTAACGTCTGGGACAAGTGGGCGCGCGGCAGCAAGAACCCCAATGTGAAGCTCCTGGTGGGCATCCCGGCGGCGCCTAGTGCCGGCGGCGGATACACGAGCGGCTCCAAGCTCAAGGCGGCCATCAACTGGTCGCAGCAGTACCCCAGCTTCGGAGGCGTCATGATGTGGGACATGTCCCAGCTCTACTCCAACACCGGATTCCTGAGCGAGGTGATTGCTGACATCGGCGGCGGTCCGACCACGACGGCCCCTCCTGTGACTGAGCCCACGACAGCCCCTCCCGAGACTTCGACCCCGACGAGCCCAGGCACCACGCCACCACCGGCGACTTCAACCCCCCCTCCCTCTGGCGGCGGTCTCGATCAGTATGCTCAATGTGGTGGACAGGGCTACAACGGCCCAACGGTGTGCAAGGCTCCCTACACCTGCGTGAAGCAGAGTGAATGGTGGTCGTCTTGCAGATAAAGGAGTCCGTCCGGTCACGCTGAACGGGCACTATTTCGCGTACATATTACCTTTCTCTTTTATTTTATGTTAGAATGTATATATTTTTCAATGAAACATTCTTCTCCCTGTTGCTGAAGCGGTGTGTCAAATGATGACCCAAGGGAGACTTGAATATGAATCATGCGCTGACGAGGGCCGCGTGGTAGAAGACAAGGCAGTGCCCGTTTCACGTGCACTAGCACGTGATGTCGGCGCCACAATGGTTTTGGGGTGTTTTGCGCGAACGGTTACAACATTGCGTCGATGACTGATGATGGCGATTTCGATTTTTTTTTCTTCTCGTCTCCGTTCCATCATGTTTTTGTCCCATGATACAAGCGCAGATCCAGGTGTACTTGTGCACTAAAAATAGTTTGCGCCAATCTCGTAAAAAGCTGCGGCCAATGGAATGCCCGTTGCGCCACCAGCCTCTCCACAGCCACCTTTCATCCCCTGCGCCACCTTCATCTGCCGCGTCAACAGTGGGACGGGACAGGTTCAAGGTGGGCGCATCAGAAAGTTGAAATGCTACCCAGCCGCCTGACCTACGACCTCTTCTTCCATTCCTCTCTACTCGAAGCGTCTTTTTGTTCTTTTCTCCTTTTATACCCTGTCGTGACTGTATAGCACGGCCTGCTCCCGCCTCTCACGCTCACCTTACGCTCCCCCTCCAACACCAAACTCGAAATTACAGCCGTTTGACACCGACGCGTGGACAACTCTGGGATAGAGGGGACTTGGACGAATTATCGGCTCATCAATCCGAGAGCGTCATCAAAATGCCTCCAGCTTGGCCAGAGTCTCTGGCGTCGTTATCCGCCGCACCTCTCCTCAGCAAAATTGAGCGGGAACTGCAAGGGCCTCGACGAGCGCTCGTCGGTCGCGACCTCCAGCATCCGAACCACACACAACAAGTAACGTTAGGCGTCATCGCGGCTTACGTCGTCGTTATTGCTATTCTATGGAACGTTCCCTATATCAAGAACGTCCTCTGGCCATTTAAAGTAAGTGTAGACCAACCCCACTCTGTTTGCATCAGGCCTTTCATCTGGAGTCGAAGATTGATGCGTCCTTGGTCCTTGGTCCTCACCAATCCATAACATGCACTAATCAGTTTATGCTGCAGATGCTTGTCATTGCCTTTCACGAATTTGGCCACGCCATCACAGCCGTCTGTACAGGCGGTCGCGTCAAGTCAATTAGCCTTGATCCGAACGAAGGCGGCGTCACTAAAATGGTCGGCGGCATCAGCGCAATCACGCTCCCAGCAGGCTATCTTGGGTCTTCCATAATTGGCGCGCTACTGACATTTTGCGGCTTCAATATTGTTGCATCCAAAGTCGCCAGCATTGTGCTCGGCGTCTGCTTCCTCCTCACCCTGTGGTGGGGGAAGAAGGACTGGCTGACGATTCTGACCGTCTTGCTCGCCGTTGGCCTCCTTATCGCATGCTGGTTCATTAAACACGCCGAAGCCCTGCGGTTTGTGGTGCTTTTCATCGGCGTCATGTCTTCCCTCTACAGCGTGTGGGATATTTGCGACGACCTGATCCTTCGAAAAGTCAACTCGTCCGATGCCAGCGTCTTCGCCAAGCGCTATGGTGGCTCCTCGCAGTGCTGGGGCGTCATCTGGTCCATCATCTCCGTTTTGTTCATGGCTGTCGGCATCGTCGCGGGCCTGGCTGCATTTTCACAATCGTTTGCGCAACAACAGGAGGACTCGAAGCACTTTATCCCAACATAGCCTAGTACGCAGTACGCTCAAGAAATGACACACCGCACATAGTAATGAAGATATTTAGTAATGGTCATGTCTACAAGGTCAACACGTCTCATTCTGCAGTGTATATGGCGGCCTAGATTGAAGCGACAAAGCCATGCACTGACTTAGACAGCGCATCCAGCTTTCTCATGAAGAGAAGTTCATCCTATGTCTAAGGGCTATTCCCATTTGACATCCTTGTACGAGGCTATGACTATTTTTAGCCTCCCGGCTGCGGAGCTGACCGGCCGGATAGGAGCGGAGAAGTCGACAACAAACCCCCCCGGAGTTCCTGTGCCAGCAACACATCCCGCACTAGAAGAGGACCCTCGGTACATTTAATGCGATTCTATTGAAAATCCCATGCTTTACCCCGCATTTTAACAGTCAGTGGACCGTTCACACAAGGGATCGCACCGCTCCATACCCCGGAAGCATATAGCCGGATGTAGCCTAGCAGTGCTAGCCGGCGGTTATACTGCACCTGCATCAGCCCGAGCTCTTCTATTATATGAAACAAGTTATTGGCGGGTATTTTGAACCTAGTTCCCTGGAAATTTGGTTCTTCAAGAGTCGTTCTCGGTCCTCCCTACAAATCCTGCTAATAGATTCACGGTTCGCCCTATGCATCATGTATAACCCGACCACAGTTGCCGCGGCCATCGAGGAGCTCGGCGCTTCACCGCCACCGGGAAAGCCGCATGGAATCGCGCTGCCCGGCACTGAACAGCCGAACCGAAGCCAAATCTATCGCCACTGGCAGTTCGCCGACCGGCCCCTGCTCGAGACCCTAGACCCGGCCGTCAGGACGCTGCACGACCTGTTTGAGTCCTCGGCGCAGCAGTTTCCCAGAAATGCGTGCCTGGGCGCCCGAAAGTGGCTGCCAGACTCCAAGACGTGGGACAACAAGTTTAGCTGGCTGACCTACGCCGAGGTCGCTGAGCGGCGCAAGAACTTTGGCGCGGGCATCGTGGAGCTTCACGAGCGCCTCAACTTCGTCAAGAAAAGCCAGTACCCAATTCCTCTATGGGCACCGAACAAGCCAGAATGGCAAATTGTTGGTAAGTCAGCGCCAGAGTTTTGCAAATTTAGTCGTGGTACGTATCCAAGAGCGTTGTCTTGCTGACGCCATGGTCTCAGAGCTCGGCTGCATGTCCCAAGGTCTCTTCACCGTTTCCCTATACGAGACTTTAGGCCCCGAAACGACAGAGTTTATCCTCAATCACGTTGAGGCTTCGTGCATAGTCGCTTCTTTGCCTCACATCCCAGGACTTCTCAAGATCAGTCCCCGTCTGCCCCATCTCAAGATGATCATCTCCATCGATCCTTTAGACAACGGGGAGCAAGACGCGTACACAAAACGTGCGCTACTCTCCGAATTGGCCAGTCAGCACGGGCTGCAGCTTTACTCCTTGGATGAGGTTGAGAGGTTAGGCTTCGAATCCCAAAGACCTATGCGCCCGTGCAGCGCCAATGACATTTACACCATCAACTATACCTCGGGCACCACCGGTGTCCCGAAAGGTGTAATCGTCACTCACAGGTCCGCCCTATCATCCAACTGCGTCAGCCGTATTATGAGCGGAGGTGTGAGCAGCGACGTGGGCCTTTCGTATCTGCCACTCGCGCATCTTTTGCAGCGCCTGGTTGAGCAGGAGGCCTTTGCCTCAGGTTCGCGCATCGGATACTTCCGTGGCGACCTGACTGGCCTGCCAGACGACATCAAGCTGCTGCGACCTACAACCTTTATCTCCGTGCCGAGGGTGTTCAATCGATTCAATGCCGCGATCCGCGCTGCTAGCATTGAAGCGCCGGGCTTCAAGGGAGCACTTTCGAGACATGTCATCGACACCAAGCTCGCAAGCATGAAGCTGCCAATGGGCCAGGCATACAACACTCATTGGCTTTACGACCGTCTCTGGACTTCCAAGGTCAAGGCGGCAATGGGCTTTGACCGTCTGCGCGCTATGGGCGGCGGGAGCGCCCCCATCGATCCTCAAGTGCAGACGTTCCTCGGAGCGGCGCTCGGAATCCCGTTCGCCCAGGCCTACGGCATGACGGAGTCCTCGGGCGTCGCCACCTGCCAGCTGAAAGGCGACTTTGACACGGGCCACGTCGGTCCGCCGATGCCGTGCGTGGAGATTTGCCTCGAGTCCGTACCTGAGCTTGACTACCGGGTCGAGGACCAGCCGCGGCCCCGCGGCGAGGTTCTCATGCGCGGGCCGTCCATCTTCACGGGCTACCTGAAGAACGACGCGGAGAACGCCAAGGTGCTGGAGGCGGACGGCTGGTTCCACACGGGCGACATTGCCGAGATTGACGAGCTGGGCCGGGTCCGGATCATTGACCGCAAGAAGAACATCCTCAAGATGTCGCAGGGCGAGTACGTGGCACCGGAGCGCATCGAGAACATTTACGCGGCCAACTGCGGGATGATCGCCAACGGGCTGGTGCACGGCGACAGCTCCGAGTCGACGCTCGTGGGCATCTTTGGCGTCGAGCCGGAGTCGTTTGCCGCCTTTGCGGGCAAGATCCTCGGCCGGGAGGTGTCGGCCGCGGACGTGGCGGTGGTCCGGGAGGTGGCGTCGCACCCCAAGGTGAAGAAGGAGTTTCTGAGGATTCTCGAGGAGATTGGAAAGAAGAAGAAGCTGTCGGGATATGAGCGAGTCAAGAACCTGACCCTAGCGGTGGAACCGTTTTCCGTTGAAAATGAGCTGCTTACGCCGACGTGAGTTAATTTTTGGCCTGGCGTTGAAATGATTGATGCGTTGTAACACTGACTGATCTTTCCCTGCAGTTTGAAATTGAAGCGACAACAGGCGGCTAAAGCCTACAGGGCTGATATCGTCAGAATGTACAAGGAGATTGCTGAGAGCACCCCGGTGGCTAAGCTGTGAATGGGATATACGGTTTGAGAGTCTACATTTGCAGCTGCATCTCCCTTTTTTTGAAAAAAAAAAAAGCGGAAGAATAATTACGTATGCAGTCCGACTACGGATTGTCTCAGTGCGCAAGGCATGCTATCCATCCCATCATCATCATCCCCTCATCGCCTTGTTTCTGCGTGATAATTGGAGTCAAGCATGCCGACTAGCGAATGAGCTGACGACGCGTCACTTGCCTATTAGCATTGGTTATTATACACTAACTTGGTAGTTTGTACTTGCTGGAGGCAGCCCTTTCGCACGTACGTCAGCCCTGTGGACGCAGTAGCCGTGAGCGATATATGTAAGGACTGCTGTAAACTGGCGGTACTGTTTGAAAACTGGCGAATTCGTGTCCATTATTATGAATTTAGTTGTTCTTTCTCAAATACTCAGCATCCCTCTCATTTTGGGAAACTTCGAACAGCAATATCTATTTCAAACGCGTTTCGACAAGCTTACATACAAATGTAGTTTCAGATGCGTTGGCCAGCACAAGGCTTAAGCCAGTGGCTAATAAATTATAAAGTATAATTTCAGTGGCCAATGGTTAATGTACCCGCTGTCTCTTCAGGCCGCGTCAACGACTTTGTCAGGGCCATGCCGTGCCATGCTGTGCCATGCCGCTTCGGGCAGCTATTTGTGACATGATGAGGCGTCTGTTTGTTCTGGAAATTGCACTCCCTTTATCTATACTTATTAATTGCGAATCGCCTGTTCGCTCCTTTTCTCTGTCTTGCCATCTTCACGCGAAGCTATACCACCTATTACCACAGCCCTTCCCTCTATCGAGCCACCGACGCAGGTACCCCCGGCGACCATCTCGGGCCCGCTGTGGACAGCTCCCACCATCTCTTGAGCCATGGCCGACCCGGAGTCCGGCGGCGATGGCCTTGCATCCTATGACCCCAGATCCCGTCATCCTAACGAGCATGATGCAGTCGAAAATACGCCACTCCTTCCCACAGATCTGCCCGCAGAGCTGGCCCCAGAACGCTCACTACGCCTCCTCGTCAGCATCATCGGGGGCCTGTGCTTGACGCTGATTGCTGTGAGCCAGAGGCTGCTTGGTCCTGCGTTGCAAGAAATCATGGAAGATGTCATCTGCAGAAATGTGTATTCCGATCACCAGCTCAACACACTGGCCCCCCCAGACAGTCGGTGCAAAGGAAATCAGGTGCAGAAGACTCTGTCCATGGTCTCTGCTGTCGATGTTTCAGCGGAGATGATAGTCCGTAAGCACCATCCTATCCTCTCGGATTTTATCCAGGTGCTGACTTTTCTCCCAGCAATTTTTGTGCAGATTCCCTACGGAATTATTGCCGATAAGTATGGACGTCGAATCGTCATCTTTGCATCTCTCTTTGGCTGGGTCCTGAAGATGCTCTGGACTATTCTTGTCCGTAAGTAGTTGGTCCCTACTTGCGACTTCTCTTTTTGATTCCAACACAATTTAGTCTCGTTTCCCGATAGACTCGACATCTGGGCAATCCTTTGGGGCAACCTGGCCTACTTCATCGGCGGAGGCGGGACCATGGCCGGCGCCATGTGTTATACGCTCTTCAGCGACGTGACGCCGGCAGCCGAGCGAACCATCGTCTTCTACCAGGTCAATGCCGTGCTTCGCATCGTCGGTGTCGCAGCCACTCCCCTGGCAGCGTTCCTGCTCGGGGTGAACCCGTGGATCGCCCTCTGGATAGGCATCGGCCTGCTCGCTATCAGCACATTCTGCACGCTCTTGCTCCCCGAGACTCTCAACTTGAGAAAACTAGCTGATCAACAGAGACCCTCTGGCGAGATACAGGCCGAATTTGCGCCTCAGCCAGTGGGCAAGGTCTCTGCCAAATCCGCCATCCATCGTGCGCTGGCTTCTGCACGCAGTGACTTTTCTCATATCTGGCGCTTCCTCTTAGGTTCAAAGGGCATCATGCTGCTCATGGTGTGTAATGGTTTGGCATTCCCTTTGAAGCTAGTATTTGACAGTGACTTGTTGCAATACATGACGAAGCGGTATCACTGGTCATGGTCAACAGTATGGCTCCCACATCGTACGTCAACTTGGTAGGATCGACCGCTAACATACATTGCGCAGGCTACATATATTGTATCTATTGAAAACTTCTTCGCCCTCGGAGTGCTGATGATTGTATTGCCAGCAACTGCCTGGGCATTGGATCGGCGCGGCCGTTCACCACTGCAGCGTGACCTTTTTATCGCGCGCGTGTCTGCAATATTTGCATTCTTTGGAACACTACTCATTGCTTTCGCACCTGTTGGCTCGATTTGTGTTTTGGCCCTCATCATTTACAGCTTCGCAGCCGGTTTCTCCCCACTGTTCCGATCAATCTTGTCCATCATCGTCGAACCACATACCATTGGAGCCCTTAATACTGTCATTGCAACAGTAGAGTCGACCGTGGGCCTTGTCGCGGCTCCTACTCTTGCCTGGCTTCTCAATCGCGGGATGGATCTTGGTGGTCTCTGGATTGGGCTTCCGTTTATGTTTACGGCTTTCCTAACAGCGTTATCGGCTTTGGGAATATTTGCTTTCAAGCTACCTGCAATTTTCGCTCAAAGCTGAATAAGCTCTGTTCTAATAGCTCTTTTTATTTGCTCTTTTTTTTCTTCCTTTGTTTTACTTAGAAGTTGGGTTGGTATGTCTCGCAGCAGTGTGGCGCTCTAGGTATTCGTGGTGCATTTTCCTCAAGCTACTTGTATATTCCTCCGTGGGGCTCGGGCAATTATCTCTAGAAGAATAATCATTTGAACATGTGGTTTTCTTTGGCCGTCTGGATGATTTTTAAATTTGGCGTGTTGCATAATAAAATTACGCAGTAGAATGGCTTGTCGGCAAGATGTGCAGAGTAACTGGGGTATCCATAACGTGGCACAAGCACAAGCAACTATGTTGTACATAGCTACCTAAGGTACTAACATAATTGACCCCGCTGCTGTGGTATCCAGGCGGCAAGGCAGAGGACCGCTGCGCGGCTTCATTACCTTCTTCATCATCCGTATCACCACCACGCACTCAACATTCCTCATTTCTCAAGCTTTATTATCCCTCTTGGGTCTTTCTGCGCGACCTTGTAACTCATTAGAGCATCCACACCATGTCCGATGACGAGGACTTTATGCAGGAGTCGGATGAGGAGCAGTGAGCTCGAACAAACAACACGCCTCGACGGATCAATGCTGACTGAGATGACGCAGGTACGACTTCGAGTACGAAGAGGACGAGGACGGAGACTCCGGCGATGTTGACATCGAGAATAAATACTATAATGCGAAGCAACTGAAGTTCAGCAACCCGGAAGAGGCGGTGGACGAGTTTCTTGGAATCCCCCAACTAGAGCCAGAGAAGGGCGAGTTAGGATTCAAAGGGTTGAAGCAAGCTATCAAGCTGGAATTCAAGCTTGGGAGATATAATGAGGTTTGTTCATCGGACACGATTCTTTCATTTTCGTGACTAATCGAAGACACTCGTAGGCCGCCAACCATTTCGAAGAGCTCCTCACTTACGTCAAGTCCGCCGTCACGCGAAACTATTCAGAAAAGTCGATCAACAACATGCTAGACTATATCGAAAAGGGTGCTGATGGGAATGATGCCGTTCAGAGCATGGAGAAGTTTTACTCGCTGACGCTCCAGAGCTTCCAGAGTACGAACAATGAACGACTGTGGCTCAAGACAAATATCAAGCTTGTCAAATTACTGCTCGATCGCAAAGAATACGCTACAGTAGCCAAAAAGCTTCGTGATCTGCACAAAGCTTGCCAAAAAGAGGATGGAACAGATGATCCGAGCAAAGGAACATACTCGCTTGAGATTTACGCCCTGGAGATCCAGATGCTTTCCGAGACAAAGAACAACAAGCAGCTCAAGGCACTGTACCAGCGCGCCTTAAAAGTCAAATCCGCGGTACCGCATCCTAGAATCATGGGGATTATCCGGGAGTGTGGTGGCAAAATGCACATGAGTGAGGAGAATTGGAAGGAAGCCCAAGGCGACTTTTTCGAATCATTCCGCAACTACGACGAAGCGGGCTCTCTTCAACGCATACAAGTCCTCAAGTACCTACTTCTCACGACAATGCTTATGAAGTCTGACATCAACCCTTTCGACTCACAAGAGACCAAGCCGTATCAGTCAGATCCTCGTATCTCAGCCATGACCGAGCTTGTAAACGCGTACCAGCAAGATGATGTGCACAGATACGAAAAGGTGCTGCAAAACAACCAGGACATTCTCGCCGACCCGTTCATCGCTGAGAACATTGACGAAGTCACTCGCAACATGCGCACCAAGGGCATTGTGAAACTGATCGCGCCGTACACAAGGATGAGGCTGGGGTGGATCGCCAACCAGCTCAAGATCTCGCAAGACGAGGTCCAGGACATACTAGGCTTCCTTATTGTGCAAGGCAAAGTCAACGGCCGCATTGACCAGCGCGATGGCATCCTCGAGATCAAGTCCGCCGCCGACGCGGAACGCACCGAGGCGATGAGCAAGCTCACCGCTGCTGTAGAGGACTTGTACACCACCGTGTTCCAAGACGGCGATGGCTTCCGAAACAGCGATCAGAACATCGGTGCTGATGGGTCCAAATTTGATATCGATGCATCGGTAAGGCTGGCCAAGTTCCAGAGTCGGAGGTCCAGGCCAGGCTCCAGTGTATGGGGCGGCTAAAGGCGCAGTTCACGCAACGCTTCTGATCAGCGGGCTTGATTTGTTTCTCTTTTGCTTTCCTTTCTCGCTCCGTTTGCGACATCTCCGCCATCATGAGGGATAATGGGAGTTTGGGTGCAAGTCTTTTTTTTTCTTTCTGATTTTTGAAGATGACCGACTATTTCGCAAGGAGATGCCAGCCACGGCATTTCATGCAGGTGGCTTGCATACTACAGACATGCACAAATCTAGGTCCTACCCGTCAAGCGTATTACGATGGCCAGTTGTACACAGTCTAGACTAGAAACAGTGGTACTCTAGTTGACCTTGTTTGACACACAAGAGGGTGATGGCTTGCGTGCCTCTGTGCTCTCCATGCAGAACTGAAAAGAATGACGGTAGTTGCTTTTTCCAACCCGTTCGCCCCTACACCATTTGTTATGCATGCACCATTTCGCACGTCAGTCTCTTGCCACCAAGGTGCTTGTGAAACTGCGCCATGTCGTCCGGCAAATGTTTGCAGCGCCAGGATAACGCCATGTACACGACGCGACGGGGACCGCGGCGTACGAATACAATCACCGCCCATGTGCGAGAAGCAAGCAGCTGAGAGCGAAACATGGCCACCTCGAACGTCTTTTGCTCCTCCCGCACCCCTCCCTGCCATCAGCCGCGGCTGTCTGGCAAGAGTCGTTGCGAGCCCATGGGGGCCACGGTAAGCCGCATCGGATGGATCAACAACGGACAGGGTTGGGGCTGGCAGCTTCGTCTCCGGCTCCTCGCCCCCTACCCTGCGCGGTGTGTCCAAGCTGCAGAAGCTTCGTGTTGCTGAATGAGCACACACCGCCAGCTCTCTGTCCTTTTTGTTGCTGGGTATTTGCGGGCGTTGCTGGCGTCGTGGTGGGGGGTTTTTTGGTGGGAAGCTGACCGCCAGCGCATGGTGGCAGATTGTTGCGCGGCGATCACTGCAGATGGCGTTGACCTCGACGTTATCGACAAATGTCATGATTAAAATGAAGGAGAATACAGGAGCAACGGATAATGTCGGAGATTGTCGGCACACCAGCGTTGGGCCCGTCACGAGACGGCGACCAGCGTGGTATCACGAACTGTGTGAGACCCAGAGCACCAGGTCATCGCAACCGAGTAATAATTAGTGTCTCATGTTTTTTTTTTGGCGTGATGAAGAATGTGGACACAGCCTTACTGGAGGTCGCAAATCACGATGCAAACATGACGTCAAAACCCGCAAGCAGCGTGTCTTGTTGTACGTCCTAACGAATCGATATAGCAGAGCCAGGAGACAAGGCCGGACGCCTCAAAGCGGCTGCTGGGCTTGTTGTTTACCTTTCCCTGCGTCGTCATGATACACCGCATTCGAATCTCTCTCCATTTTCCCGCTGCCGAGTATACGCGGGTGGCTGCGCGGAGTTGTACGCCGGTGCAGAAGTGCAGCTGAGGTTGGATGGAACGACGATGCGGTGCCGCGCGAAGAACATCGTGCGCATCGTGCGCATCGTGCGACTCATTCCAAGCTCTTGATCACAAGTGTGGGTACGAACATGTCTCTAGTAAAAAAAGAAAACACCTGGTCGTGGGGGCGGCATGTTAATGGACATGTGCTGGGTGGCCACCTTTGACAATGATTCAGCCATGGCAAGCTGTGTACGCAGAGCCACAATCGTGAGAAGCAGTCTCGTTTTTCCTGCAAGGCGTTTTTTGTATGCAACGAGTACGTTCCTCTGGACGAGAATTAAATTTCTCCTCAAAATTTCGTCAATGGTATTTTTGGTCTCATTTCTTCTTCTCGGGCGTTGAACAAGGTACGAGGGTCTCTTTTCGTATTGTTTGCCTGTCTGGGATGGTGCAAGGTCTGGAGTCGATCGAGTCGCACATCATAGTGCGAGCAAAGCAGGCGTCACGGCGGAGTGGGCTTCTCTCGGCATGCGCGGTGCAAATGTTGTGTACGTGGCTTGTTTTCGACTTTGATATGAAAATGTTGCGAGTATGCCGCCTAGGCGATGACGAATTAATAAGGGCGTCCTTGGCATTCCTTCGGAGAAAAGGCGAGCCAACCATAGTCAACGAGATGACCTTGGGCATCCATCCACACGGTGTCTCCAAAGGGCCAGGGGGCACAACTTTATTCGGTGCGGTAAGCCCCTCCCTCCTTGCATCCTGCAGCAAAAGTCCCGGGTTGTCAAGGCTGGTAGATGGACCCATTGCTTCTTGTATCCGCATGTCGAGATGAAAGGGAAGGCCAGGCAATGGTGAATGATAGGGGCGCTGGCCTAAGAACCAATCTTTCACTATCTACGCTCTTCGCAGGGGTCTCTCATGTGTATCGGTGAGAAGAGCGAGTGATGCTAGTTGCCGGAGATGCCGCCCAGAATTTGAGGGTTTGCCTGCGTAGCAGCCGGTGGCGTCGTGGCGGATGCTTGACGGGTAAAGGAAACCACAGAACCATATTCTCGGAACCCTTGTACGCGCCTGCCGCAACACGATCTAGAGCAGCCAGGGTCCTTGTTCGTTTACTGCTGCATTATTAACAAGAGATTGAAGGAGGGGTGAACTTGCTGGGCTTCAGAACCGTGACCAAGGCGACCAGGCAACCAAGGTCGTGACACTTGTAGAGGACAGATTCTAGGGCTGACAAAAAAAGAGGCGCGCAGCCAAGCCTCACAGCCGCCTCTCACACTTCGTAAAATCGGCAGCCCCCCCCGTCTCTGCGACGCTCGGGCGGGAGCGCCGGTTGGCAGCCATGGATCGGCATCTAGCCCCCAGCGTACAAGCCGAACTTGCTCTTATTCGGACGTGCCCTCCCTGGTCGCAGTATTTCTGGTTCTGGTTTTGGGTCGATTGGTCCCGCGTCGCAACTGCGTCCTGATTGAAGTAGTCGTGCCTTGGCTGTCGGGCAATCTTTGGCCTGAGGAGTGTTCCTCTCGATCTGCCTCCTCTTTCTTGCCCCTGCGTACCAGCAGAAGCGGCAGTTGTGAGGAGTGGATGCAATGTGACTGCAGTGCGCCGTATCCAAGCCTCGTTGTTAGACATGCCGCGATGTAGTGCAGCGCAAGGCTGTGTGGCCTGATCTCCGGCGGAGGGGGGTATGGGTTGTGGATGCCGTTGTTTTCTTCTCTTTCGTCTGTCGCACGCACCAGTTCGTGGATCAGCCTTGTTGTAGAAAGCCAGAAGTTGAGGGTGGCTGGGGTTGCCTCAGGATGGATGAAAGACGCAGGGGGAAAAAGGAGCACCGGACAAAAGTAGGAAGGGTGAACACGGCCGAAGGTGGAATGTGCGTCGTTTGTTGAGCGTCGGCGACTTTGCCAGCTTATTATTACGTTGTGAGGCGGCGTGCACAGGTGAGATGCGGAGGAGGTAGTGGAGGAGGACTGCTCGGCTACTCGCCTTGTGCCAATAACGCATGTCTGATGCCGGAATAGAAGGTCGGACGGCCGCTGACCAATAATGTTGTAAAACCTTGGGGTATGCTTTTCGGCTTGTGCATTGGTGTGTTGGTAGAAAGATGGCGTGTCTCGCTGGAGGGATAGACTCTAGGGCCTTGTTTGCATCACGTTCACATGTTGGTGTTTCAACGACTTGTACACACATTTCACATCTATATAGCTGTGCTTGTGCATTGCCCTTTGGCCTTGCAAATCAAGGAACATCTTAGCATCGCTTTTCTATCTTGTCATTCATCTCCCCCGTCTCCGACTGCCGGTTTTACCTAGGCGATACTATCTTGAACCTTGCCTGTGTCTTAAAGGCAAGTTTGGCACCTTTATTATTCACACCTGAAGACTACTTGAGAAGCCTTATTATGAGTGTGCAAGCTAATTTTCTACGACAGATATATAGGTATTCTAGTACACCATCCAGCCAGTGGCGGACGGCTCAGACAACGGAAGCAAAAACCCGTTGACTCGAACACCAAAACAAGACGATCTTGTCCTCGATAGTAATACCACCCTTCCTTGATTGGATCGCATCACCGGCAACCCATCCGGTAGTTTCGCCTGCCGCTTGACCAAGGACCGCAACACCGCAACCCAATATTGCCAACAAGCAGTCAAGCAGTCAAGCAGTCAAGCAGACAAGTCCATCGGCAGAAGCGGCAGCCGCAGCCTTGGCAGTGGACGCTAGCCAAATAAACTTGCCCCGGCCACGCGCAGATTCGCCAGCGATCGTCCGCTAGGTAATCAACACGCCCGGGTTGCCTGGGTCGGCCCGCTCGCTGACGACAAGGCAGCGTTAGGTGGTGTTGTTATCCGAAGGCAGGCTGAGGGGGCATACCAGGGCGGGCAGGGACATCACAAACAAGTTGTTGAAAAAAGGGAGTTTGTAGTACAGACACTCTTCTGCTCACTGCCTCACCTCCTTCGCCTTTGAAGGCGAAAATCCGCGAGTGCCAAGATCACGAGCTGTTTTCTGCGGCAACACAATCTTTTGGCAAACTGCGACAGCGTGTCTCGCGTAGTTCGGAGAAGATCCTCAGATCGCCACAAAATCGTCATCCTGCTCGGAATTTCTTGCCACTTGCTGAGAAACATCCGCAGCCGTCGAATCAAGGGTCCTTCGCGTTGGGCGACGCTGCCAAATCCCTACCATGGGTCATCAACGGCCGCCACCACAAGAGGATCCGTTCAGCGACTCCAGAGAGCAAATGCCTAACCAATTCTACTTCCTCGACGGCGATGCAGGCGAATACAGAGAATACTCGTCCGTGTCTGGGTACTCGCCGTTGAGCCATGGCCGGGTCACGGCTTCGGTCCAGCCTGCCATGCAGGGAGGACTTCCAGAGCCGGTGCCAGCAGCAGCGATGCTTCCAGTGCCCGTGCCAGTTCCAGGGCCAGTCCTTCCAGTGCCGATAGCGCTTGGAGGGGACCAGGGGGTTAGCGTTAGAGGCAGTGAAGACCGCCACAGCCACGACCGCCACAATCCGATCCGCCATGGGCAAGACCGCCAAAACTTTCCCCCAGTTGCACAACCGCTGCCCACGACCTTGCTAGCGGCTCATCCGCAACTTGATTACCAGCACCAGCATCACCATCGCCATCTTCCTCTCCAGCCTCATCCACGTCCTCACCCCCAGAACCAACTCCATCCCCCATACCTTCTCCACAATCATCCCGCCGACCGCTTCTCCGGCCGCCCGCTCACCATGGCGAGCCCCAACGAGCACAGCATGGCCGCACAGCAAGACGCCGCCATGGGCTATCAACCAACGCTTGATGTAAGCTGGCGTCGTGACAGCCTCCATCGTCGTCACTCTCTCTCTCCATTCCTCCGCCGAGAGCCTTGCTAACTGCCAATCCCACAGGGTCCCGTCATCGGCGATAGAACACCTATTGCTGCCATTGTAGATGAGTACGCCAAGGCAGATTCAATATACGTCGAAAAGACAATGGCACGTAACACTACACCAATCTTCACCAAGCAAAGAGCTCCCAACTCTAACTATCCCTCTCTCTGTCTAATATATATCCTTTCTAACTTGCGATAACACAGGCCTTACCCCAAACCTACGTCTCATATCGCCCCATCAAGGGCGATGGCAACTGCGGATGGAGAGGTCAGTATTCGCTTATCTCGTTCTTCTCCCGTCCCAAATTTTGCCTTTTATGCTAACATTCGCCGCTTCTCCCAGCAATCGGCTTCTCCTACTTTGAAAAGCTCGTCGAGACCGGTGACCCAGATCAAGTTGAGGGCGAAGCGGCCCGCCTGATGAGCATGAACCACTTCCTCGGCACAGTCGGCGGGTATGATTTTTACGAGGACTGGGCTGACGAAGCAATTGGACTACTTCGCGAACTTGCTGACTGTGTCACTGATGCGGCTGCGGCGCATTCCCTCATCCACACGCGTTGGGCCGACACTGGTACCAGCAGCGCCCTCATCTACTACCTCCGCCTCCTCGCCGCCACGCACCTCAAGAGCCACGCGGAGCAATACGACCCCTTCGTGCCTGACGGCCAGGGAATTAGCTCCTACTGCGCTCAGACTATCGAGCTCCCCGATCGTGAAATTGATCAGCTCGGTATCACGGCTCTTTGCAGCTGCCTCCTCAAGCCCCTCGAATTTGTCCTTGAGATTGCCTATCTTGACCGCAGCCCCGGGGCCGCGGTCAACACCTACCGCTTCCCAGAGGAGGCCAACGGTAGGAACCCGGCTACCCTCGGTCCCATTATTCATTTGCTTTACCGACCGGACCACTACGACATTCTGTATCGCCGGCAGCCCGTGCCGCAGCCTGGTCCCACGATAGTCAATCGGGCCACCAGCTTTTACTCCAACACCCCCATCAACAGTACGCACAACAGTCTCGGATCCTTCGCGACGACTGAATTTGGTGGTCTCTTGACATCGCTACCTTCAGCCGCGACACCAGGCATGTCGACACTCTCCTCGCCAACTGACACACATGCGCCGCTGCTGTCGTCGTGTGATGCATTTACCCTAGACGGAGGCTGGATGCCACCGCTTCCCACACAACGCAGCATATTGCACGGCCGGCCGCATCCCATCGCCGAGGTGCCTGGTCCGACGCCTCCGCCGCCCCCTTCACATGCTACAAGCGCGGCACCCAATGCGGAATGCAACATTCGCTTTACCAAGATGCAATTGAACTATGAGGTGGACACCAACAGGGCGGCGCATCTTGGCCTTCTCCCGTTCAATGTCGTTACAAATACCTTCAAAAACAGCATATGGAACAGGGCGCATTTTGGCAACCCCGAGTTTCGTCCCGAGCAGTGGCGTCCAGGCGATGACAGCGGCGCCGACGACCGAGCAAGTGGCTCACGCAAGAAGAAGGGGGGCGGGAGCGCTGCCAAGGAAACGTAGAATGCGAGAGGAAAGGAAAAAGCAAAGAAAAAATGTCTCGGATTTTTTTTAGCATATGCAGTGCCGTGGTCATCGAGCAGGCTTGGCAAGACATGGGCGTTTTCGATTTCTTTTTTTTTCCCGTTTGTTGTGGCGTCTGTGATTACACACGCAGATGAGGCGACGGCGGCGCTGAAACAAGGGTTGCATGCATATCGCAGCTTCGGGGCTACTTGGCGGAAGATTTCTCTTTTTTTTTTTTTTTTGTTGTGTAATACATGAGCATGCTCGAATGTTCCGGCTCTACAATAGACTGGCAAAAAAAAAATCCTCTATCGTTTCTCCTACATGTCTCGTGTAAGTTGTCGTTTCACGGCAGTAGATCCTCATGGTGACAGTCAAGTGCAGTTGATTCGCTAGCCATGCCAGGATCCAAAAAAATTACTTTCCCCCCTCCCAAAACAAAAAGAGTGGTAAGACATGCGCATCACCATAGCAAAGCTGGCCTCGAACGTGCATCAACATATATATATTTACCACGCAGGCCAAGGCAGATGGCAGGAAAAAATAGCTTAATATACGACAAAATAAAAATGCCACCCCTCGTCATCAAAATCGTCCCTAAATCGTCTCAATGTAACGCTTCATTTCCCTGTCGATGGCAAGTTAGCAATTGCAATAGTTTCATTTTCAAGGAGCCAGTGATGTATTCAAGTGGTATCCGCAGCATGACGTACCAGTCTGTTACAGCCTCATCAAATAGCCGAATTTCATTCTCGCGGGTGCCACCAAAGTGATCGACAAAATCATCCCCGAAGACTTCACGTGCAATGCTGTCTTTGCGCATGAAGCGCTGCGTAGCTTCCTTGAGGCTTTTGGCTAGACGCTCGCCCATATCAGCGTCACCGCCGACGTCCTGACCCATAGCAAGCGGTGGGCATGGTATAGCGAGCTTCTTCTCAATTCCGCGCCAGCCGCATCCAAGTATGGCGGCCATGACAAAGTGAGGGTTCGTGTCAGCGCCGGGAACGCGAACCTCGAAGCGTGTAGCAGACGGCTTTGACGTAGGGGGTGACAGTAAACGAACGGAGGCGGCTCGATGCTCAAGTCCCCAAGAGACGGTGACAGGCGCCCAGAAGTTCTCCACTAGGCGTTTGTAGGAATTGATGGTCGGCGCGAAGAGGGGCATTATATCGGGCAGGCCGACGAGGATGCCCGCAAGGAAGTGTCGCCCTAGATCCGAAAGATGAGCAATGTCTTTCCACTGAGCGTCCTCATCGGGGTCTTCGCGGGCAAGCAAATTCTTGCCATCCTTGTCCACAAGAGAAATGTGTACGTGGCCACTGTTTCCGGGCAGCCCATGCTTAGGCTTGGCCATGAAGCATGGAATGATCCCATGTTGGGTTCCAACACTTTTCACGACGTATTTAAAGAGACTGGCACGGTCAGCCATCTCAGAAGCTTCATCGAATTCGAGGGCGGCTTCAAAAACGCCTGGGCCCGATTCTGTATGCCAGCCCTCGATATTGCAGGCAAAGTCGACGCAGCTATCAAAGACTTCATAGTAGTAGTCCTTGTTGTGGACGGGTCGGTTCAAAGAGTAGCCAAACATGCCCTCAGTAAGGGAAGGCAATTGGTCGTGAGGATTTTGTTGCAAGAAGGAGGCCGGGGACTTGGAGGCATCGGGCGTTTTGAAGGTGTAAAACTCGTACTCGGCTACGGCAGCATGTGGTCAGACGAAATTGTTTTGCATGATTTCAGGGCATCGAGGACATGTTTTCCCAGAGGCAAAGGGGTCGCGTAGCATACCTCCAGCCATTGCGCCGTAACCTTTACTGCGTAGGCGTTCGAGCTGAGACCGCAGCAGGCCACGTGGGCAGGCGCAGATAGGCTTTTTAGTTTCGGGGTCGACAAAGCTGATGAGGAAGAAGGGAATGTTGTTTTCCCAGGGAATCCTCCGGAAAGTGGTCAGGTCGGGGATAGCAAGTATATCGCGGTAGCCATTTTCTGCGTTTGAGATTTTCAGTTCGCGCATGTAAGTCTTGTCATGCATGTCCCATCCAAAAATGACGGAGCAAAAGCCGAAGCCTGCCTCAGCGACGGAGAGGAACTTCTTCTTGGATATAACCTTTCCGCGGAGGATTCCGTCAACATCGAGCCCGGCAAGTTTGACACGATTGTCGTTTTCAAGTAGCTGCGGCAGATTTTGAGCCGTAATGGCCTTGGGGTTCGGTGTCGTCATGGTTTCGGTGACAGGTCCGTGGAGGTGGTGGGGCGGTAGATGACGGGAGAGCGACAGGTTTTGCAAGGGAAGTAAAAAATTGTGTCGAGGTATGAAATGAACGGAGAAGAAACTCGGTAACCTAAAGGATATGGAAAGATGGAAAGAAGGAGTAGAGAGGGGGGGGGGGGGGCTAATGAATTGAGAAATAAGGTAGGAGGAACAGGCGAAGTCGGACCAGGACCCAGGTAAGCTGTTGGCAGAGACGCTGGGATTTTGGAGAAGGCGGGGAAAGCTGTGGGCGGGATGCAAGGTTACACTAAAATGTTGGTAGCTCAAGTGGCATAATTTGGGTCATAGCAGGGGTGCAGTTCCAAGGCGGGACCGAACATCAAAAACACTTTCCGCCTTGCTTTTATAGCAAAATGGTAGGATAATAATAGATTGAGGAGGAGGAGCTCTTTGTGGCGGCGCGGTAATGGGTTGAGGCACCAGGGCTGGACGGTACGTCATGAGAACTTACCTCAAATCTATGTAGGTAAGTACCTACTAGTATGTTGTGTACCTGCGAACCTACCAGGAGTTACCTGAGTAAGGCGCCAACGTTGATACCACTAAGCAGATTAGGGAGGTGTCCACAGGGTCTGTTGACGAGTCGCTACCGCGAGTACTTCTGACGAACTAGGGGTCTTGGCTGATAAACGTGAATTTTTATTCAGCAACGAGTACAAGTATGTATTCGTAATACGCAGTGCCAACCATGAACTATGACAAGCCAAATATCAAGTTCACGTTTCGACTGCAAGTCCCTGCAGGTGGCTGCAAGTGCGGTCCGCCGGGTGGGGCTCCGGTTGGAGGTGACCACTTTCCCCAGTGCGTTGTTATCAGGGTGACAACAAACAAGGTGAATGAATGGCAGAGATGTGGCCGGCTTGACATCGGAGAGTAATTATTACAAGCCCTATGAATGATATACATCTCTTGCGTAGCTCCCTACATTAACGCACGCACTCTATTTGGCGATGCCAATGCGGAGAGGAGATGAGTTTCGTGCAAACCTCGCTGGCACTTTTATGTACCTTCCTTATCGTAGTTCTGCAGGCACTGTATGACATGGTGATGGTGGGTGTGTCGGGGACCGCGCTGTGCTGTGCATTGTAACTTAGGTTAATTAGCTAGGTAACTAGCTATGCACCTAGGAACTCAACAGTGCGCGCCAAAATGTCACGGCCGCAGTCCCGCAGTTTACGGGCAATATTTCCAGTAGTAGTTACGCACCCGCTAGGGAACCTGTTGGCATCCGTCAAGACGATATTTCATAGATGGCTTGGTAATATCTGCACCAACCTGTGCGGCACATGCACCTTTCCGTTGCCGCGCTGCAGCCCGAGCCGCGCTTTCTCTGTTGATGGCGCGCACCGCTCCTTACCCTGGGGTACGTACCCAGATGAGCCGTCCCCGGCGCTGAATGCTGCTGGCACCTTTGAAGTGGCTACTAAGCCTGCATGAATAAGTAGATAAATAGGGTACACTCATAAAAACTTCAACCTCGATTGTCACGCAATTCTTCGCATAACATCATAATATAATTAATCCTCCTTGTTCCGGCCGAGTCTGTCAATCCGATGCTTGCACGTACGTGGCAGAAGGTGGTTAAACACCTCAGGATAGGATGATGAGGGACTTGCTCTATAATATTATTCCATCACTTCTCTCGCATCTCTGTTTGGAACCCCGGACCGCCCCTCATACACCTTGTTCCATTATTTCATATGCCGTTTTGCCTTCCATTCAACCCTATACCCGCCTCATTCCCGAACAGATCACTCCACGTAATGACAGTCATCACTCCAGGGGAAGACGGCACTCACAGAATGCCGTCGGTACGGGGAATTTGTTCCAACCCACGCTGGATCCGGTAAAGACTGGGCTCATTGCCTGCTGGGCTTGATTCGGCTATAACTAAACGGCAGTCGGTTTGAATTGGGTGCCGTTGGACCAGTTCTGCTAACTAGCCAATGTGAGTGGATTGGCAATGTAGCACATGTCAAGGTACCAGTTGCAAACGTCAAGTTGAGCGTATTACCCAGACAGCGTCATATCCCTCCGCCATCTTTCCGCTGAAATCCCTCGTTCGAATGTCAAGGGCCGCTGTCAAAGAAACTATCAACTTTCTGGACCAAGCCAAAGAAAAAAAAAAAAAAAAAACTAAGCCGAGCAAACGAGTCTGGCGCAAGCAGTTCGGTCACAATGGAGCTGTGCCATTGGCCAATGGCTGGCGTCGCTCAAGCCGGCTTCCCTCGGCTGTTTCTGGCTAATACTGCTTCTGCCCAGCAAAAATCCGTGTCGCCGAGCCGACCCCAGCTTGTGGTTCGGCCGGGGGGAAGCTTACGGCGTTTGGCATTCCGCAGCAACGGCAGGGCATAGGTAGAAAAAAAAGTCTCGCATCCGGTGTCTGAACACATCTTCACCTTTTTTCCACTTACATCCCCTTACCCGTCCTCGAGTGTGTGTGTGTGTGTGTGCCGCCGACTCTGCACAGTAACACGCCTCTCTCCTCTGTGAGTTGTCCCGCCACCCACAACAATTTGTTCTCGCCTTGTATCGGCCTTGTGCTTCGCTTCGCACCGACCACCTCTATTAACCCCACGTTCCATCTCTCCAGAGATCGAGATAGATAACTGCACCACCTTGCGCCTTTAAACCATCGACTTTATATCAAACACATCATGGCCATGAATCTGAGAGCCACTTCTCGGGCCATTGGCTCGTTCAAGGTACGTACAATCCCGCTGCACGATCGTGACGTCGATCCGCAAACCCGACAAATAGCAAGCCGCCGCATCCGCGATGCCTCCGTGCCCGGCATCGCCACATTGGACGTTGCTCAAGCGGTTGTTCTTTGCTGACTCTTCCACCTCTTCGTCTAGCCCCTGGCCCGCGCTGCTGTTGGTGGCGCCCGCTCCTATGCCACCGCCGAGTCCGACCTCAAGGCTACCCTCAAGGAGGTCATCCCTGAAAAGCGCGAGCTGCTCAAAAAGGTTCGCGCCCACGGCGACAAGGTCATTGGCGAGGTTAAGGTCGAGAACACACTTGGCGGCATGCGAGGCCTCAAGGCTATGGTCTGGGAGGGCTCCGTCCTGGACGCCAACGAGGGCATCCGCTTCCACGGCCGTACCATCAAGGACTGCCAATGCGAGCTGCCTAAGGGCACATCCGGCACCGAAATGCTCCCCGAGGCCATGTTCTGGCTGCTCCTTACCGGAAAGGTTCCCTCGGTCGGCCAGATCCGCGCTTTCTCCCGTGAGCTCGCCGAGAAGGCCGCCATCCCTGGCTTCGTCTCCAAGATGCTCGACGAGTTCCCTCGCGACCTGCACCCCATGACCCAGTTTTCCATCGCTGTCTCTGCGCTCAACTACGAGTCCAAGTTTGCCAAGGCCTATGAGAAGGGCCTCAACAAGGCTGACTACTGGGAGCCGACCTTTGACGACAGCATCTCTCTCCTCGCCAAGCTGCCCACAATTGCCGCCAAGATCTACCAGAACGCGTACAAGGGCGGCGGTGCCTTGCCCGCCGAGGTCGACCTCAACCAGGATTGGTCGTACAACTATGCCGCCCTCCTCGGTAAAGGCGGCAAGGAGAACGAGAACTTCCAGGATCTGCTCCGTCTCTACCTCGCCCTGCACGGCGACCACGAGGGCGGAAATGTCTCGGCCCACGCCACTCACCTCGTGGGCAGCGCGCTTAGCGATCCTTTCCTCTCCTACAGTGCCGGTCTCCAGGGTCTCGCCGGTCCCCTTCACGGGTAAGTTTCGATAATCTCGGAAACTCGGAATCGAATCAACAAAAGACATGAATCATCCAAACTAACCTGGCTCCGTAGCCTCGCTGCCCAGGAGGTCCTGCGCTGGATCCTCCAGATGAAGGATAATATCCCCGCCTCGCACACCGAAAAAGACGTCGAGGACTACCTCTGGGCCACACTCAACTCTGGCCGCGTCGTGCCCGGCTACGGCCATGCCGTCCTCCGCAAGCCTGATCCTCGGTTCGAAGCCCTCATGGACTATGCCGCTGCCCGCCCCGAGATCGCTCAGGACCCTGTCTTCCAGCTCGTCGAGAAGAACAGCCGCATCGCCCCCGAGGTCCTCAAGAAGCACGGCAAGACCAAGAACCCGTACCCCAACGTCGACAGCAGCTCCGGCGTCCTTTTCCACCACTACGGCTTCCATGAGACCCTGTACTACACCGCCACGTTCGGTGTCTCGCGCGGACTGGGTCCCCTGGCGCAGCTCATCTGGGATCGTGCCCTGGGCCTGCCAATTGAGCGTCCAAAGAGCATCAACCTAGCTGGTCTTCTCAAGCAGGTTGAGGGCAACTAAGCGAATGGGATGTAGAACTGTTTAATAGAAGAATGGCCTCGGCAGAGGTTGTCGTTTGTGACAATGATATTGTTATTATTCCGCGCAAGAGATTATCAAACAAAGAAAATGTCCCACATTTGTCCGTCTTATTAACTAGGTAGTCCTGTTTGTGACTTGACCTGGGTGGTCAGATCCGCCAGAATTTGGCCGACCGCCTCAAGGGTTATGACCCCTGAAATAATATTATTGTGATACCTGGACCCATTTAAAGTAGATGGATTAATACTCTCAAAATTCATTCATATCTCAATTGATTTTTTTGAAGAGGGCGAGGGGTAAGAAGTGGATCCGTTGCCTAAGGCTGCGCCCGTCCGATCTGCTCGCTTCACAAGACCAGCGGACTTCTCCTGCGAAAATCTATTTGTTTTCTTCAGTCAAAACAAGTCGACATGTCTGCCTTGTGGCCGTGTAGTGTAGAGAACTGCCAACTCCCAGGCGTTCAACTAACTGGGGATTGTTTGCTCTGCGATAAGCACCTTTGCCGGGTACATTTAGAAGACCAATGGCATAAATGCCCTAAGCCAGAGGCAAGTACTTTCTGCCCCTAGCCTCGATCTTAAGATCCGCATTTAACATTAAGATCAGATAAACTGGGAAGACTACAGTTCTCAATATGCAGCGGCAGAAACTCGACATCTAGGCGAACTGTGTCAGAGAATTGACGGTGTAAAGCTCTGCGCGCGCGCGTCACAAAAGCGCAGTGGCGCTAACGTGCCATGCTCAATTGACCTGTCACCGAAGAAGCTTTCCGCCATGATGGGTGGTCAGAACTGCCATGCAGAGATAGTGTTCGAAGACGGTGTGGTATGGATTGCACGGTTCCGGCTTTCCAGTCCGATATCACCTCCGCCTGAGATCCGCGACTACGTGCTGCGGAGCGAGGCCGCGACCATGAAGTTTCTAGAGTGTCACACCCGTGTTCCTTCTCCTCGGGTCTTCGACTGGGCGTGCGAGTCCGATCCAGGAAATACGGTTGGTGTTGGCTATATCCTGATGGAGAAGCTGCATGGCACGCCTCAGACTGGCAAACTGCATCAACTGTACAGAGGGAGAAGGTCGTGCGGCAGCTTGCAGATATCATGCTTGAGATTGAAAAGCATCCCTTCGACCAGCTCGGGTCACTCATGGCCACGGAGGTACCCTTACGAGACGAGGCGATATCGGGGGAGGCTGCTGCTGAGTTCTCGACACGGGTGAATGGGCTGGCACAGCACTCTACGTTCCGCTCGGGTGAGGGTGGGAGACCACTGGGGCCGTTCCACTCCTCGCAGGTGGCATTTCGCGCGCTCGTTGAGGCAAATCTCCAAATGATCGCAGCCGGGGAAATCGGGACATTCGCGAACGCAACGGATGTCTTCCTAGCCCATCGATTCAGACTTGATGTTCTTGATCGAACCTGGGAGCAATCTGCCGCTGCAGAGGAAAATGGGGAGAAGTTTTTCTTAAAGCATGGGGATGATAAGGGCGACCATATTCTGGTAAACAACGACTTCGACATTATCGGCATTATCGACTGGGAATGGTGCAGCACCGCATCGAAAGAAGAAGCCTTCTCCTCACCGTGTATGATGTGGCCAGTTGGGGCATTTTACGACGGCTCTAATGAACTGGCGGAAGAAGAGCTATTCTTAGCTCGTGTGTTCCGTGAGCGAGGCCGCGACGACCTCGCTCGCTATGTGCTGAATGGGCGGCAGGTCCAAAGACTCCTGTTCGCACTTGGCCCATCTGTGGCATCACACGAGGATAGGAAAACGTTTGCTAGCCTATTCATTGGACTTAAGAGGGCATTCGATGGCGATCGTAGGATTAGAGCAGAGATAGGCGGGGCACAGGAAGAGGAGTGGGAGAAATGGGTGGCAAGTGCGCTTAAAAAATGGGAGGACGACAGTTTGCTACAGACTGTACTTAGTAGCAACGTACGTGTAGAGCAGTAAGGTTGAATAGGTATTTTATTTATAGGAACTTATAGTAGTAGTATCTCGGTAGTACCTCTATAGTATTAATAGTTCGGGCCCCAAACATGAAATGGGAAGGTAGGTTATAAAATCAAGGTAAGAGGAATAACAAATAAAAGTAGCTATCGAGTCTATATAATTTCTTAGAAGGGTCGCTTGATGGTGTCTCTGGCTTCTTATAATATAGCTAGCTTCTTGAATCTAGCTCCTTTTCCCTTCAATTCACCTGCTTTTATTTTAATAAGGAATAACTGCTCTGCGTGACAGCCGGTTTATATCTCCAGCCTGTCAGTGGAGCGGCTCTAGCTTTTGACACAACAGCGGTACAACAACGTCTCGTTTGCGGCGAATCAATTTGCGTCCTACATCAAGATACGCGCTGGTGCCATGACGTACCGAGAAAAAGCGCAGTGGCATGATGCCATCCTGATGGATAGGAGTAGAAGGGAAGGGGGCTGTGTCCAGACGAGACGTCATTTGCTTTTCGTCGCTCCCGAAATGAACTGACCATCGGAATAAGACGTACAGGGGGCCAGGGACAGCCAGCAGGTCGCCAAAATTGTTGCCACTAGCTGGCACGATTTTCGGGAGCCACGGAATCGACGGCCAACTCCATCAGAATCTTTTTTTCGAGCCCCTCGTTTACTTGCAACCGCCCACTTGGGGAGACTGCGTGGGGAGGAATGCTGATCAGAGATAGGAGAGTGAACACAGGAGTCAATTCAACATCTCCACTCCGTTCCGACAATCGCAGCAGCAGTCGAGAGTGTCGCTGCAATGGCGTCCGTTCCTTTGCTTAGGGTTGATGCTTTGGCTGCCCCCAAGCCGGCGAAGTTCGAGTCGAACCTGCGCTACAACGACAAATACGTCATCGTCTACGACTTTTCAGAGATTGGTATGTGACTGTTCGCGACGCCGATCTGAAGAAACAACCACCGTCACCTACGTCAAGGTATACATGCTGATGGCACCCTCCTTGGATTTCCAGACTATGACGCCGCCGTCAAGGAGTTTCGAGAGCTCCTCCAAGACCTCGACGAGGCTGGCCTCCACACCGAAGTGCGACCCGGATACGACCGCTCGATTCTGGTCTTTATCAAGGCCCCCCGACAGCTGCTCGGAAACTCGGTCTATAAAGAGAGGTGAGCACACCCGACGGGTATAAGCGCCCCTTTGGCTATATATACAGTTCCTGACCACTGTCCCTCCGCAGAGTCAAGGACTGGCTCTACTCTGTGACGCAGATCCATCCCGGTGGTGACAAGGACTCGGTGGTCTCGGGCCGGTTCGAGGCTGAGGAGCTACTTGCAATGTACCATCTGGTGCAGTGGCCTAAGGAGCGCGGCGGCGCCGGCGTCTACCCCGGCCTCGGCAAGTGGTCGAATGTCAAGTCATGCTTCCCGATTCACAACGAGGCCGTCAACAAGGCGCTGCTCCGCCACCTGAGCAGCCGCCTGTGGCTCACGACCGAGGATTTTGACAGCGTTCGCGACCTATTTGGATCCAAGGTGGCCTTTTACTTTGCCTTCATCCAGAACTACCTGACCTTCCTAACATTTCCCGCCGCGACCGGCGTTGTTGCGTGGCTGTGGTTCCCAAAGTATTCGCTCGTGTACGCTGTCATGACGAGCGTCTGGTGCACCGTCTTCCTTGAGTACTGGAAGCTACAGGAGGTCGACCTCAGCATCCGCTGGGACGTTCGCGGCATTCACAAGACAAAGATCAACCGGCCCGAATTCAAGTACGACCGGATCATCATCGACGCCAACGGACAGGAGATTCACTATTTCCCCAAATGGAAGCAAATTACGAGGCGGCTTCTGCAGATCCCATTTATCGCAGTCGCGACCGTTGCGTTGGGCGCCATTATTTGTGTCGTCTTTGGTGTCGAGGTGCTCATTTCGGAAACTTACACCGGCCCTTATCAATTCTACCTGGTAAGCTTGGCAACTCACCGGGTTGGAGCACGGCGGCTAACAACTATGTAGGAATATCTACCAACTATTATTCTTGCCGTCGCAATTCCCTACATTAACTCGTCCCTGGAGGGCGTAGCTGAGGCATTGACTGCCTTTGAAAACCACCGCACAGCCGACGCACATGAAGTTTCCTACACACAAAAGCTCTTCATCCTCAGCATCATCACCAACTACCTCCCAATTCTCTTGACCGCTTTCGTGTATATTCCATTCGGGCACGAAATTATCCCACACCTTAAGGGCGCCGTGCTCTCCCTACTGCCGGGCCTCGAGAATACCTTTGCAACGCACTCCTTTGAAGCCGATGCGGATAAGCTGCGCAACGAGGTGATTGCACTGACTCTGACGGGCCAGCTATCGAGCTTCTTCGAAGAGAACATTCTGCCGTATCTCAAACACAGGGCGTCCGAGTGGTACCGCCTGTACCGTCGAGCGTATCCCAAGCACGCGATGCTCCTTACCATGGTGGAGGACGACGAGGAAGAGGCCGAGCTCCTGGCGCGCTGTCGGCGGCAATCGTCCCTCGACACGTACAACGTGCATGACGACATGGCTGAGCTTGTCCTGCAGTTTGGGTACCTGGCGCTCTTCTCGCCCGTGTGGCCGCTGATCCCGCTCGGGTTCCTCATCAACAACTGGATCGAGCTGCGGTCCGATTTTGCCAAGATTTGCATGGAACACCAGCGCCCGCACCCGGTGCGTGCCGACGGCGTCGGACCCTGGATCCTCTCTCTCGACATCCTCACCTGGATCGGCAGCATTTCAACCGGAGCGATTGTTCACATCTTTGGCTCCGAAGGCATTAACCGTAACTGGATGATGCTCCCAGTCACCATCTTCATCAGTGAGCACATACTGTTGCTGCTGCGCGCCGTGACGCGCTGGGTATTCGAACGCTTCGGCTCTGAGCAGATTCGTCGCGAACGCTCGGAGCGGTACGCCCGGAGGCTGGCCTATCTCGAGAAGATTGAGGCGAATAAGCGCGCCGGCCTGCACCTCAGCGTGGCGGAGCGGGAGCGCCGCAAGTCGGTTCTTGTGACGGGCGATGAGAAGTTTTGGACGAAGCAGGTCGAAGATGGTGCGAGCGCAGAGATGGGCATCAAGCTCATGTCACTGGCCAACGAGTGGGAGCAGAGTCGAGGCATAAAGCCAAAGAGCAGTTGATTGGGAATGAGGAATACTGCTTTTCATCTGACTGATCTTGCTCTACCGGCTAGAGAAATGATGCTTTTTTTTGGGTAAACGATTGATAATTTGGATCTATTATTTCTCATTGCATTGTTCAACCAAATATAAAACAACCACATTCGTTCTAGACACCGATTCTTTTCAGACACCGAATTTTCTAGACACCGCGTACTGCAACTGATTCTTTGACAGCTTCAGGCAGTCTATGTCAACTTCCTTTAGCACAGCAGTAAGCCCAGCGATGCGGGCAACTGCCTAGCCCGATGATAGCTTACGAGGCTTGACAGACCTGGAGGCGCAGTTGACCACGGCCATCCGTTGTCAAAGTGTCATGCGGTGGGCGGTGGGGAGGACGCCATGGTCGATAAGTTGGCACATACTTGGGATAGATTTTTGCATGCAGCCATACCCTGGTCTCTCGCCAGACGCCCATCATCAGACGACAAGATGGCGAAGAACAGGACACTTTGGGGACGAGCATGTGAGCAGGTCCCGGCTGGCCCGTGTGCGCGGCAAAGCTGTCACGGAGTGTCAGCCGAGATCAGACCAGAGGCTCCCGTTTTCTCGGTGGATAATAATTGCTGCCATACGAGAAAGCGGCGGCGGCGCCAAGTCAAAGCGGAAAAGTCTGATGCCCAGCTTTGGTTCCGAAGAAGGGCAGAGAGCACCTGTCATCTCCCCCCCACGTTGGGAGCATTGTTTCGCCAACTCCCGATTAGTCTTGGCGATTTGACCAACAAGCAAGGAACCGGCCAGGCACTAATAACGGCCTATTCTGTTCGAGATGGCATTCCTTAGTCATGTCTCGACATCTAACCGGATAAGCCGGGGCGGGGGGACTTGGTGTTATCGTGTGACTTGGACTTTGGCTTTGGCTGGGAAGAGGCTAATAAAACCTACCGACAAGCTCAGCTGAAGGGGAACAAGCAGGACCCTGGGCTATTGGGCCTATTCATTGTTTGGGTAAAGTCTAATTAGCAAGTCGGCCAGCCCGCCAGGAGCCTTTTCAGCTGCCAGGAACGGGGTGCGACTGTTATCCTCTCTTGACAGGTGGACAAGCAAGGGCGGAATGAAGGAAAGAAAAGAAAGGTTCAAAGTCCAGAACCTGTTCCGCGGATTGGATGGCTTCTTCCAGTTGCTTTTGCGAGAAGAAGCGGGTTGTCTATTTTACTTTTTATGCACATCAGCCACTTTTTACTAGTTTTTTTTCCCCTTGTTTCTTTCTTTGTCAGGTTTCCTTTTTCTTACTGTATTTTAGGGCTATTAATTTTCATCAGGATTAAATTTTTACTTTTTTTTTTACTATCAAATTTTTTTCTTTTGCCTTTATGGGACACACATCATGCAAGGCAAAAGCCGGCGAGGCAGTGAAAAATGTGATAAATTATAGAATCCCTAACCATGTATATATATATATATCTGTAAATAATAGGAAGAAGATGAAAAAACAAATTAGCAACAGTAGAGACGAAGAGAAGAACCCGGGCCCTTTGGAGTTTTCAACTGGAGACTGATTCGGTCGCAACGGACTGCCTCGCTTCGGTTAGTCTGGAGAGACCGGAGAGACACCCAGGGAGGGATACTGCAGTCTGTGCGGGAAGAAGGACTCGTTGTTTCTTCAGCAGGCTTTTTGGTGAGTTATTGGGATCCAGTGCCTCGGCCGAGTGTAGCGAACTCGGTAGTTGTGTTGTGCAATTGGAATTTGGCATCTTGTATCCTGTCAGGGGAGGGGAGTCAAGATGATGTTGCAGTGAATGTGCGCTCTGATGTTCTGCAGTGGGCCCTATCACCAGGTCCGATTGCTGGAAAAGCGATGGATCTTGGAGTAGTTGACATGGGTTGTCTGACAAGGATGTCCCAGAAAGCTTGCTGGTTGGTTGCTGGTTGCTGGTTGGCCGTTGAAGTGACTCGGGGATTGCCATTTTTTTTCCCAATCCCCTTGCACCTTGTCATTGCATTCTTTGACTAGTAAGTATCTGCTCGACCAGGTTGTTCTAGTAATGATAACCGACAATTGGCTGGTCTGTCTGCCCATAGCCTCGGGAGCATGCATTACAAGGGGGATCTGCACCGCCCATATGTATGATATATTACACACAGATATTATTATCCCGGCTGCTTTACCGCTGCTCTTTAATTTACTTGATATTACGGGAGCACACCCGCCCATCTCCAAATGCCGCTTGAATTGAACTTTGATGCTCAGCTGCAAGTAGCCAGTTGTGGCGCCCGCTCGCCCAACACAGTCCTCTCTTGCTTCTTTTTCCTTCTTGTTTTTCCCTCGTCTTGATTTGTCTGGAGTGCCACAGCCGTGGCGGAGGGCTCCGGGCCGCTCAGGCACTTTTATCGGGGCTCCTTTCCTTTCTTTGCCACTTAGTAGGCGAGACTAACTCTGTGGCTTGGCAGGGACTGGAAAGCCAGGTCACGGCAGAAGCCACCACACATATGCAATCCGCCAGGCTTTTCCACCTTTTTGGCTTGCTAGCCTCGCTAGTACCTAACTAGCAGCCAAACGATATCGCTAGAGCTCTCGACTCATGTCGTATCGTATGCCAGTGGCTGTGGATAGTAGCGACGTCGTCCCCCCCCGGACATTCATCCCCCTTCAGGCGATCCCCCAGTCTGCCTGCTACGTCCGAGGGCGCGGCCAGGCTAGATGGGAAAACAAGAATGACTCAACCTGATCTTGTGGTGGTGGTGGTGGTGGTGGTGGTAGTGGTGGTGCTTGGACGTTCGTCTGAGCAAGTGGGCGGAGGGGGCTTGAGCAGCCACCACAGCCCAGGAAGCTCATGCAGTATTCCGTACCCGCTCTCCAAGTCTTTCGTCGTCGTTGCAGTCGTAGTCGTCGTCTTGGGTTGTGACACCAAGCTCAGGCTCAGGCACAGACTCTCGTTCGTATATACACGCTACATGTGCACCCCCCGGCGTGACCCTGCTTCCCCTTCCCATCTTGGACTTTTCTGATTCTTATCCCAAGACACAAACCAATACATCCGCAAGTCTTGGGTCTCACATTGTTTTCAACTTGCAAAAATGTCGTCGGTAGACCAGCTCTTTGATGAGTACTCGGGCAAGACGGTGCCTTATTCCTTCCATGCGGGTTTCGTATGTCTCAGCTATGCCGTCAGTCTAGTAGGTGCCGGCTCGACGCTGGAGCTGATGAGACGAAGAACATCGCACAAGGGTCTTCACAACTTGTACGTAAAAAACACCAATGGAGAGTCCCGGCCCTGTTGGCTTCGTCTTTTCCTTGCAGCCGCTGACGCCTCGGAACAGTTTCTTGTTGGCCGGAGCAGCCATGTGCATGGGTGGAATTGCTATCTGGTCTATGGTAGGTATTTCTGTCTTTTGTACAGGTCGGCTATCCGTACATGCTGAATTCATTACTAACACTTTTACTTCGCCTAGCACTTCATCGGAAACCGAGCACTCTTCATCTTTGATGGCCAGTCAGATCTCCAAGTCGCCTACTCAACCGGTTTAACAGTCGCTTCCTTGTTTGTGCCCATCCTCGTCTTGCTCCTCGCCTTTCTTGCCGTCACAAATAACGATCGGGTGCAATGGTGGAAAATGTCCCTGGCCGGCGTCCTGTCCGGAGGAGCCATCTGCGGCATGCACTATCTCGGAAATGCCTCCATCAGCAACTACCGATGCAACTACTCCGTCGCCTATGTCATCGGCGCCGCCATCATCGCAGTCAGCGCCAGCACGGCCGCTCTCGCCGTCTTCTTCGTCTTCGAGTCTAGTTGGAAAACGGCCTGGTGGAGGCGGGTCCTCTGCGCTGCTGTGCTCGCCGGTGCCGTCTCGGGTATGCATTGGTGCGCTGCTGTCGGCACACAATATACCTTGATCGGCCAGCGCACTGGTAGTGGAATGTCCCGAGACACGACCATTATTATTGTTATCTGCCTGGCCATCGCAGCCTTTGTCGTCACAGGCGCCTGCGCTGTGTACTCCATCATCATCAAGAGAAGTTATGCCAGCAGGGCTCAGCAAGTCGTCCTCGGTGCGGCCGTTTTTGACAAGCGTGGCCGAATTCTCGTCACAAAGGAAGGTCTGCTTCCGACAGAACTAGTGACTGAATCTCTCCTTCTCCGGTCCAACGACGAAATCTTCGACACGAACCATCCACTGTTCCACTGGGCCTACCGTGCATCTAGAAACTGGTCGAGCATCTCGAATCTCATCAGCCGCATGGCTGGACACGTCAGCCAGCTGGCTCGCCAGCGGTACAGCAACAACGTCAACCTCATGCAAGAAGACGGAAGTCCCATCCCCGATTACGATGTTGTCTGCTGCGAGCTGTTCAGTCTTGCGGCCGCGTCCCTCGCCGCCAAGCTGAGAGTCAACCTGGCCGAGATTGGTGTTCTATGGGACGAGATCTTCGCCACTGGCCGATCGCGTCCCGGAATGGAAGGATACAGTGGCGAGGACAAGGCGCTGGGAGCCACCAGCAAGCACGCCTCCAAGATGGCCGACTCGGACTCGCTGGCGGAGAAGGCCGAGGTGTCTCGTCTCGAATACGGCCGCGGCTCGCTGATGGTGTTGGTGCAGCACGTCCCCAGCCGACATGTCGCCGAGCAGCTCGAATCTGCCGGATATCGTTTCGCCGAACTGGACCAGGTTGTCGGCTTCATGCGATCGAGCATGCAGATCAAGACTCCGGATCTCGGGATGCGCCTCCGACAGATGGCGGCTCTCGACGAGAACGAGACGGCCCTCGCCCCGGGCATCCATCTCGGCGCCTTTGCGATCCGGGCGCGCGTCGACCACACCGGCTTCGACGTGCTGGTCCGGCGCCGCGCGCGGGATCTCCTCCCGACCGTGCCGCTGCCTATCCATCACCTCGAGCAGCGCCACCTCGGCTACCTCAACCACCTCCAGAACCAGACCATGGCCGTCGTCGCGGAGCGGCTCGCCTCGTCCGTCTCGCAGCACTCGGACCTCGGCAAGTTCGCGGCCACGCTCCTCGAGGGCATCCGGGAGCTGCGCAGCACCTTTGAGGACGACGGCACCTTTGACAACGCCCTGCTGATGCAACACCCGATCAAGATCCCCTACCACGGCCGCGACCGCGCGTCAATGTCCCTCAGCGCCACCGTCATCATGTTCCAGCTCGTGCTGCCCATCCACAACGTCATCCACATCCCCAAGTGCACCTTCATCCCGCTGCGCTTCTTCAAGGTCAAGCAGCTCGCCCAGGAGAACGCGCCGCAGCACCTCGACTTCTCCCACGCCGTGCATCGCGAGATGTCCTCGGTGCTGCAGGGCAGCGCCAGCAATCCTCTGCGCGACGTGCTCGAGCGCTTCAGGCAGAGGACGCGAGACGCCCTGCCCACCTCGCAGTCGTCGTCGGCGCCGCCGGCGTCCAAGTCGGGCAAGCGAGGCCGTGACGGGCTGCGCGGCAGCCCGGGCGAGCGCTCGACCAGCCAGGCGCGGCTCTCCCCCGGCAAGCACGAGGACAACACCTCGCTCAACGCGCTCAGCGACGTCTACAGCGAGTCCGAGCCCAACGGGTCGTCCATCCACGACGGCGCCGCCGCCGCGCGCCGCGCCTCGGACGTGGAGATGGCCTCCCTCAACATCGCGCCGCCGCTGGCCTCGCCCACCAAGACGTTTGGCGGCATCATGGTCTCGCAGGAGATCGTCGTCGAGACGGCCGAGGTGCAGAGCAACATGCCGCCGTACGGCGCCGGCCGCCGCAAGTCCGGCGTCGCCGTGACCATCTCGCACAACGGCCGGCAGCCCGACGCCATCACGTCGAGCGACTCGCGGAGCACCACCGCGCCGGACAGCGGCAACGCGGACCTGCAAATCACCGACGCTCGCGCGATGCCGCCGATGCCGCCGGCGCCGGCGCGGGACGCCGTCTTCTCGCACTCGCGGCACGCGGCGGACGCGTTCCGCGCGGGGCAGAACGGTGAGCGGCAAGGCGCCATCTACGTCGACGAGCTGCTGTCGCTGTGCATGCGCAAGCAGGTGATTATCTGAGACGCAATGCTGGGCTTTCTTTCGTGGGCGGGTTCTGCGACTGTTGTAAATATATACGGGACGGGCTAATATGTTACATTATTCACGATACGAGATACCTAAGTTAAGTTAATTTACTTTTTGCTTTCGTCATTCATCAGCCCTTGTGCAATGTTGTCGTGCTTGGTCCGTGGAGCTGGCGGCGCTGATAGTAGAATGCGAAATTGTATACCGAATAACTTGTCATTCATGTCCTTGCAATTACTTAGGCGGTGGCGGTTCTACGTGCCACGCAGATATTTAGATCCGTTTGGGAGAACATGCCGGCGTTGAACGATTTCCACGGCATCGTAGGATTCACCAGCGTGAAGTCGAACCTTCGAAACAACTATAGAGGATCTAGGTTAGAGTTTGGGAGGAAGATTAAGCAAACACTGCGAGCCACATACCTCAATAAACACCAAGTTCAGTTCCAGCTGCGCAATGTTCTTGCCGAGACACTCCCACCGACTGCCCGACGCAAACGCCATCATGACCGTCTGCTCCATAGCCTTGGTCCTGGACGCGTCCAGCCAGCGCTCGGGCCGGAAGAGGTCTGCGTCCTCGCCAAAGACGCCCCTGTCGCGCATGATGCTCCACGGGGACCAGGCCACGTTGGTGCCCGCGGGGACGGGCACGCCGCAGACGACCTCATCCACGTCGCAGACCTTGGGGTACAGCGCGGCGGCGGGCGGGAACACGCGGAGGCCCTCGAGGATGACGGCCTGCAGGTACTCAAGCGACTGGGCCTCGGCGTTGGCGGCCGGTCGGGAGATGCGGCCGGCGGCCTCGGCGGCGTCAATCTCGGCCTGCAGGCGGGCGTAGACGCGGCGCGAGGTGATGACGTGCAGGAGGGTGGCCTGGATGGCCGTGGCGGTGGTCTCGGAGCCGGCGATGATCTGGATGAGGGCCTCGGTCTCGGCGTCCTTTTGCGAGAAGCCGTGGCGGACAAAGGAGCCGAGCATGTCGCGCTTGACCAGCGGGTCCGCGCCGTAGCGCTCGGCGACGACGCGCTCGGCGGTCTTGATGACGTCGCCGATGCCGGCCATGTCCTTGATCTTGGGCGCGACCCACTGGAGGTACGGCGACTGGATCAGGCTGATGACGCCGGGGATGAGCGCGGTGGCGACGAGGATGTAGACGGTGTTGCTGGTCGTCTCGATGTAGCGGAACTTGTCCTCGTCGCTCTCCATGAAGCCAAAGGGGGTGTCAAAGGCGAGCGAGGAGATGGTGTCGAGCGCAAAGTACTGGATCTTCTGCGCCATGTCGACGACGCGCGAGCCCGAGGCGCCGCCGTCGGAGAGGTACCTGTCGAGGAGGCGGACCAGGCCCTGAACCTGGAGCTGGACGAGCTCGTGCAGGTTGTCGACGTCCTTGCCGCTGTAGCCGGGCACGAGCTTGCCGCGGATCGCGTTGTGCAGGGCGTCGTCGCGCGTGGAAAAGGAGCTGTCCTGGTAGGGGTCGATGCGCATGCCGCGATACCACCAGGCCCGGGTCCATCGGGAGCGCGCACCCCATATCCTGCGTATCTCGGCCGGGTCGCCGCAGACGACCCAGTCCGGAGCGATTCTGACGACGGGACCTGTACAGAATGTTAATCGGGAAGAGGGGCTCCGCGTGCCGGAGTGGAGGCGGGCGGGAACCGACCATGCTTGGAGACGAGCTCATGGAGGATGATGTGGATTCGGCCGGTGAGCTGGGCGTAGACGAGCCAGAAATTGGTCCAAGACGCCAGCGCAGGACCCCTGATATGTCGAAGGCGCCGGTAGTTGTAGAGCTGGGAGGTGATGTAGGCGAGCACGAGGGCGGCCAAGGAGGCCGCGAGCCAGGCCATCTGATCTCTGCGCAATGGGTGGATTGATATGTGGCTTCACCGTGTAGCTTGGTCTCGAAAGGTCGCCATTTCGGGGAGGGAGGGTAGCTGGACAAAAACCGAGAAGCCCCTAATACACTAACGAAGGGTCCAGAGTGGGAGCATGGGGGACCGTTGAGAGTCTAACTGTGATGGACAGCTGTGATGGGAAAGGAGAGAAGGCTGGCTGGCTGATGACTGATGACTGAGGAGGCGATGGTCACAATTCACATTTGGTGGGGTAGACCAAGCAACAGCTGAAGCTGGTTTTCTTTTTCCTCTTATTCTTCCCATGTTTGTCTCCTCTCCAATTCACTAGTGCTAGAATAATTCTACGACGGCTTGGTGATGATAGTTGATGGAATTTCGTCATGACGTATCAGGTTCTCTACAAGTGGTGATGGGACAACTGCACCACCTAATAAAGCCACTCAATGGGTGGCATTTCCAAGCCCCTTTCCAGGATTGGCCACAGCCCAGATCTCGGCAAAGCTACATTGTGCCACCATTTCTTACTCTTGCACAGGGGACAATACTTTTGTATACAATAAAAAAGAAAAAGAAAAAAGCCCCCATTTTCCTCTGTGGTGTCCTCACGGTAATAGGGGAATAGTGCTGTCAATTTTCGAAACGGGCCTTTGGCGTAGTTGTTCGTTGTAGGTCCTAGAGGTTACAGCAGAATCAGGGCTTTTCATCTATTTTTTCTCACACGTCGACAAGGCTCATTACATCTCTCGTATTATTATTCCAGTAATAGAGTAATAACCTGAATCCCGATTTCACTAGTGTGCATGCATCGCTTTTCTTAGTGCAGATCGGAGGACCAGCGATCGAAGCTGCAATTGTTGGTGCACATACCTCTGCAAGTTTTCACCCGAAGCTCCCTCTAGCTTTGTCCTCCAGCAACAATCAACTCTTATTGAACCCGCGTTTCTATCTGATCCCGACTGCCAATATACCGATTCGACGCGGCTTCATCACCGTCCGAACCTCCAGCATGAAGCTTCAAAAGCTTCTTTTCGGCCTTGGCGCCACTGCCGTTTCCAACCCCTCCCACACCGACGTCGCCCCCGCGCTCTGGGATGGAAAGTGCTTCTATCCCCAGGCCGATGCCGGATTCAAGCTTGAGACATACCCCGGACGATGGTATCAGCTTGCAGGAACCCTCGCCCGCTTCACGGCCGGCTGCAAGTGCATCTCGGCGCGCTATGACATTAACGTGAGTGCGAAAGCTGTGTACAGCGTCGCTAGACCGACCAAGTCGCACTGACTCGAAAATAGGATGATGGGAGCTTGTACGTCAACAACACTTGCCAGAGAGGGGACAAGCAGACGTTTATCGAGGGCAAGGCGGTTGCCGCCGATGCGGCATATGGAAAGGCTGGAGTACTTCGTGTCCGATTCCCAGGACAGCCTCCTCTCTCCTGCAATGGCCCAAACTACATTGTACAAGGTTTGTGGAAGAATGCTGCTTCCTGACAAGTGTGCTGATACAGTCATGGCAGAATACACTGGCGACATTGCCATTGTGCAGTCGGCAAACTTTTCGAACCTCTTTATTTTGAGCCGTGAGCAGCATATCCAGGAGGAAAGCCTCAACGTAAGTATTCCGTACAGATTTCGTGAATAGACGTTTGTTAACGGTGGCAGGCTTGGATCAATCGTGCCGTCAAGCTCGGCACACCCCGCCAAGACATTGTTAAAACAGATCAAGATGATTGCAAAAACGATTTCTAAGCACAGTCACACAGCCGGTGGATGGAGAGTCGGGGTGGCCTGTTTCATTAGATGACGATACTATGTGGAATCAATCAATTCTAATCCTTGTACGGCATATGAAATGCAAGCCCGATTTGGCGGGGCGATTCGATTCACCCATCTAGCGTTAGGGAAGCTAGATCGTCCAGAATGCCATGGAATATCGACATGTAAACTTTTATGAAGCAGATTTTACACTTTGTTTCTAATCTTAATAGCAATGGAAAAAGAACTCTGTAGAAACTCTGGACAGGCGAAATAAACCAGCCGAATAAAAATGCTACACGCTACACCATCCGTGTTTCAGGTGCGGAATAACACCATCTGTGAGCTCTCATGTGGCTGCACTTTTTAGCGTCACCATCTGCCGCCAGACGGACAGCATCGGACTGATAAACAAACAATGACGTCTGCATTCGGTTAGCATTCGGCATGACAGAAGAGCATATAAAACAGGGCTCTTGCACTTTCAAACGCGCTGGCATCATCTCACTGCAGCTTACCCCTCATTGTCCCTACACAATTCGGCAGTGCTGTCGCAAACGACGATCGATAGAACCGCAGTTATGAACTATGGTGAGCCTGGAGTCGACGAGTCCACTGCCACTCCCGCAAATCCAACCCGCCAACTCTGACATGCCACTTCCCTAGAATGGATTCTCGATGGGGGCTACCTCCCGCACGTCGTGATCCGAACCGGCATCCGGCGCCTGCTAAGGGACCGCCTGGCCTCTCTTCAGGCCCAGTCGACCACGGCCGCCACACAAGAAAAGATGGACTATGTCGCCAAGCTCAAAACGCTACCCATTGCCGTGTCTACGGATAGTGCCAACGAGCAGCATTACGAGGTCGGCACCGGCGTGCTGGCCGCCTCCCTCGGACCCCGCATGAAGTACTCCTGTTGCCGCTACCCGACAGGCAAAGAGACGCTCGAACAGGCCGAGATCGCAATGCTGGACGAGTACATTGCCAAGGCGGAGCTGAAGGACGGAATGCGCATTCTTGACCTAGGGTGCGTTTGATGGGCGTTGCATCGAGACGCCTATGTCCTTGAATTGGGCTAACAATTGCTCTCAATTAGCTGCGGATGGGGTTCCGCGTCGTTGTACTTTGCGGAAAAACTACCCTCGGCCAAGATTACGGCCTTTTCCAACTCCAAGACGCAAAAGGAGCACATCGATGGCGAAGCGCAGAAAAAGGGCCTGAAGAATCTCCAGGTCGTAACCGGCGACGTTGTCGACCACGAGTTTGAACCGCAGCAATTCGACCGCGTCGTGTCCATCGAAGTACATACCCGCTCTCCCAACACGAGCCCATCTCCGCCCAAGAGGCACGGCTGACGAGGTTCTGTTAGATGTTTGAGCACATGAAGAACTACGAGCTGTTGATGGGCAAGGTCTCTCGCGCCCTGAAGCCCGGCGGCAAGCTCTTCGTGCACATCTTTGCGCACGCCACCACGCCCTACCATTTTGAGGACGGCTGGATGGCCACGCACTTCTTCACTGGCGGGACCATGCCCTCGGCTGACCTGCTGCTGTACTTTCAGCGCGACCTGGTTATCCAGAATCAATGGTGGATCAACGGCTCCCACTATTCCAAGACTTGCGAGGTGAGTTAGTTGTCTTTGGGCTTCTCGCGCCGACGAGTTGACGTGGTGGTGCGGATCGAGCGACTGACCCTTGGCACCATTAGGACTGGCTCTCTCTCATGATGAAGAATAAGAAGCAAATATGGCCGCACTTGATTGAGACGTACGGGGAAAAGGATGCGGCGACGTGGTATAATCGCTGGCAGATCTTTTACATGGCCTGCTCGGAGCTGTTTGCGTACGCGGGGGGCGATGTATGGGGGGTATCCCATTACTTGTTTGAGAAGAAGGCTTTGTAGGACGAGTGAGTCTTGGGATTTTTGTTGACTTTATACCTCGCAGATGAAACCAAGCCATTTACACGTGGATTTCTTTTTTCCAACTCTCGTGCCCTGCTAAGTGGTGTACAGGGAGCGCCATGAAATATTTCGACTTCACAAGACAAAAGCACCACAGGAAGCCACGTGGAAGAGAACACGACTTTCACTCTCCAGTATGCGTTGATATATTCCATGCCTATCATGTAAGAGTATTTACAAAATCTTCAACTTCTGCCTCTACTTGCAGGTACCCTTGAGGATGGCACCAAAGATGGAACCGCCAGGGATCGAGCCGCCAACAGCCCCCCACATGTCGTTGACGAGCCCGCAGGCGCTCTCGCCCCCCGTGTCGAGCATGATGTGCATCGTCGAGCGGAGGCCGTGGTCGCCCGTGTCGCGGACGATATTGATGTCCGTCGGGATCTCGACCTTGACCTGGTTGACGCCGTTGGTGTCGAAGAAGCCGCAGTCGGTGCTCTGCTTGTTGAGCTTCTGGATGGTGTTGGTGTAGGCCTCCTTGACGCCGTCGCGGTCGCCGTGCGTGTACTCGGCCTCGATCTTGAGCGAGTAGGCCGTGTTGGGCCCGGTGTGCTTGGAGTCGCAGCCGTCGCCGGGGAACTTGATGTCGAAGGAGCCCTCGCACGAGACGTCCTTGCACAGCTCCTCAAAGGCCTTGTCGAACTGATCCCACAGCAGCTTCATCGTGTCCTCCTTCTTGGGGTAGCACTTCTCGTAGTTGCCCTTGCCGCACTGGTCCGGGTCCCAGAACGGGCCGATCCAGTGCTTGGTGCCGTAGCGCGTGTCCGCGTGCGCGTCGGCGGCGACGAGCTGCAAGGCGGAGAGGCCGCAGGCGGCGAGGGACAGGACAGAGGTGGTGAGCATGGTGCTGGAGGGAGGTGGAACTGCTTCGGTGCTTGAGGGGTGGGATGAAGAGAAGCTCCCTCGTTTTGGACGGCAACCCAGAAGGCTTTATACCTGATATCTTCCGTGTTCACCGGGGATCAATGACGTACTGGCAGCTTCTGGCGAACTTTCTGTATTCATCGGGTGAATCCTAATGTGGGAGAAGAAATACTAGTGCTTATTTGCCCCAGAGAGGATCGACAACTGGAAACGCCGTTCGTTGGTCTTTGGGGAGAAATCCTCACCTGTGTTGCCAATGCAAAGCTGTCCAACAGAATGCAACGAATTTCTTGCCACTGGTCTTGTAGCTAGCTTCTCTTAGACTTATCAGACTTTTAATCAGATAAATGATGCTATTCTCGGCCGTGCTGTTGCCAGAAATGGCACCTGCACCAACTCCAGGTGTCGGCTTCTACTTACCGGTACTTCGGATATCGCGATCGGCGACTCCTTCCTCTACGTCATATGTCAGCACGAGCCTCAATTTACGGAAATAAAAGACAAGCTAAGCAAGGCGTTACCCATGAGGATGGTCCAGGCGGTTTACCCCCTGGTCGGCGAGTTGCCGAATATGGCAACCCCGGACATAAAGTCAGCCCGACAACATCGATTTATTGCAGCACATCGAGATCTGTGTTTGGTTCTTGGTTGAAAGAAGCTTACTTTGATGGATAATGGGCTCCGCTGACTATATGGCGAACCAAATACATGACTAAATATTGCCTGATGCTCCCCGCTTGCCCGAGGGGGACACCAGCATGAAAACTCATCTGTGGCTGTTGAAGAATGTTTCTTACAACTGACTGTGCATTGTCCCTGCTCTCTGTAGATGAAGCATCAGTTGAAAATACTGATACCGACAAACCTACGAGTCAAGGGGGATGCTACGCAAGACCTTGCGATTCCGAACCGATGCCCCGGCAGTTCCGCCGCTGCCGATCATCAGCACTAATTGAGGCCCGGGGCGTAGGCTACAGCTTTGACTGTACGAGTAGGTAGCTCATAATTATTTGTAGCAATATGAAGATAGCCCGAGCGACCACTTGTACAAGTCGAGTGATGATGGCGAATAGTCTGCCGCAACTTTCCATCCGGGTACACGTCCAAGGTAGCGGTTAGACGTAACGGGTTGATATCCCGGCCTCGCTACTGGCAAAGGAGAAGCCCAGGTAAGTTGGAACTTGCCACCAGATCGACTCTACGGCGAGGAGCCTGTTGTTGGCGGTTCAGTCTGCTGAGCGCTTTCATCACGGACGCATGCATGTTCTTGTATAGGGTAGCTACAGCAGCGGAATGGTTCCCAGCTATGTAGATGTAGTATCAGGCACCATATCTACAGAACAACAGCACTAAAATAATAGCGGCATATAGTTCGCATTACTACTGATAGCAGTTGAATAAATTGAATGTCGGCTTTCTGAAAGCGACTTCAAGCAGTGATATGTGTCAATTGAGGCGGCTGGTCTAGGGTAGCTTTCTTCTGTCGCAGCTGTTTTCCCGGGCTCAGCGGCGAGATGACTGGTACTTGGTAGCGAAAGTGGTGTAGATGAATGATGGAACTAATGAATAGCTTTGTGATGTAGAATTGTTATTCAAAATATTTTTTCCATGAATAAATCTGTAGATAACAAGCGCACACCAAACGTGCAAACAAGGCACGAGCCCTTGCTGAGCTGAATGCCGCATGCATCTCACGAAAAATGCCAGTGATCAGATGAACAATGCAATGAATGGCTGGAAATAATGCAAAAATTGAATAGAACAAAAAATACGAAAGGGTGAATCCGAATCGGGAACACGCAATTGGCATAGTTTGGTTTGCCGCTAAAGCCGCCCGCACATTCTTCGTCGCGGCGTCGCCCTTGCCAAGTAGTTTGGTGTGGATTGAGGCTGGGAAATCATCAACACTGGTGATGATTGATGAAGAGACAGAGGCAAAAGCCTGCAGACTGGCAAGGTGAATCCGGGAATTATCGTAAATTAATGTCCAATACATCCTGGTGTGCGGACATGACGGAGTAGGATAGGAGGAGACGGAGCGCTCGCGGAAAGAGTCGAAAACAAAAATCGAAGAAAATCCAGCTCTTGTTAGTCTTACATCCAAAGGAATGTTCTCTACTAAAACCTCGTATTTTCGTGGTCCTTGGGCGCGACAGTTGGCACGGCACCATGACGCAAGCGTCGAGAACTTCCTTTGACCTGTGTTATCCGGGGTATCCTCCCTTTATGTTCCTATTTTTAATTTCGGCCTTTGTCTCGTCCTCCACAGTCCGGCTTCTGGCTGCTGTCTACTCCGATGGAGGGACACTGAGGAGGTTGGTTCTTTGTTGCATCCCTCGTATAAGCTCGCCTGCTCCGGATCGTCATCTCGTACGGAGCGCCGAGCTGCCGGGTCAGGGAGGCTTTCTTGGCTTCTCATCGCCAACCCCGAAGGCAGGGAAGGAGTGCAGGATGATGAGGCGGGAAGCAGCAGGCTCGATGGTAACCTCGGTGCGCCCGCTCGGGCAGTCAGCCGGGCTCGAGTCAGTAACGTTGCCAATCCTCATCGAGTCTTCACGCCAACTCAAACTGTTGTTAAGGTTGGTCTTTGTGACAAGTGGAAAAGACACTATCCCCGGATTGTCGTCCGGGATGGCCAACAGCTGACTCGCCGCCGAAGTGGAGGAAGGCAAATGCACGGGCACAAAGCCCTGCATCCAATCTACTATTGTCATCGCAGTCTTGATCGGCGGAGGCGACCATTTAGGTTAGAGTCGGCCCCCGTGCAGTTGTTCCTGGATCCGCCGCGAGAATCTCTACTATTGGGCCGAAGCCCGGATCCGTGGTCCGAGTGCCACACGGCTTTGTTCCTCTAGTCATTGACGGGGGCGCCTCGTCAAGCCACTCTGGATCCTCTGGGTCCCTTGGAGGAGAAGAGGCAGCTAACTAGTCGGTCAGGAACGCTTCCCCAAGCCACTCTCAGATTCACAGGCGAATAGGAAAGCAGCCACTTTCGCCCTGTCACTCCACCCCGGATCCCTCGACCAGCCACTCAGGCACGTCTCCCAAGAGTCGGCTTTTGAACAGCCAGGAACGCAGCCATTCAGTCAGTGACCAACAGCTAAACCCCCCCCTGCAGAGCATCCCAGTTTCCGTGCGTCCGGCTCAAGGTGACGTGCGATGTGCCAACTGTATTCGATCCTCATCTGTACCTGGTTACACAACGCGATTTCGCAGTAAACGCATCGGGTGTCGCAGATTGACTTACAACTTCATAAAGTGACTCAGATGGATAAAGTTAGATTCTACCAGCGCCCGCCAACTCGCGCAAAGCAAACGGCCAAGTAACGTTACCCAATCCGGTCTGGGGTTGAAAAGGGTCCCTGACCAATACCGATGCCTTACATGGATCCAGGCACTCCATTGTTGGAACCGTCAACGGCTAGACACATGGATGGTGAAGGAGGGAAGAGGGGATCCCCGCCTAGAACCGCAGCAAAGACCGGAGAAGGGGATCTGAAGGATTCGGCTTGGCTGTGGCTGGGCGGGTGCAGTGTAGACTCGATGCCGAGGCCGAGTAGTCGCAAGTTTGTATGTATAAAGAAGCAGCACCTGCTTCTTCTCTCCTCTTCTCTACTATACGACTCCAAGCTGAGCTTACCAGGTAACCTCTACTTTCTCATTCTTTAGAATCGGTCACTCTTTCATATCCACGCCCATCAAGATGAAGTACACTCCTTCCATTCTTGCACTCTCCCTCATCTCCGCAGCCGCGGCCGCGCCCTTTGACCTCGTCGCTCGCCACGGCGAGTGTTACAGCAACTCCGACTGCCCGGCCGGGTCCTGCTGCTCGCAGTACGGTTACTGCGGCGCCGGAACCCAATACTGCGGCGGCGGCGGCGGCGGCAGCTTGGCCCCTCCTTCTGGTCCTCCCCCCGGCTTGACCGGTCCTCCTGCTTCTCCCGTGCCCGGCTTGAACCCTCCTGGTGATTTCCCTCCCCCCCGCGGCAGCTTGGCCCCTCCCGACTACAGCCTGTCCACCACTTCTGCTGCTCCCAGCGACGGCTCCGACGCCTTCAGTAGCCTCGTCGCTCGCTACGGAGAGTGCCACAGCAGCTCCGACTGCGCCGCCGGATCCTGCTGCTCGCAGTACGGTTACTGCGGCACCGGTCCCGAATACTGCGGCAGCTCGTCCGCGCCTGCTGCTCCCCCTAGCGCCGTGAGCCCCCCGCCTTCTTCTCCTCCCCCCAGCGGCGGCTCCGACTCCTACCCGGGCCTGGACGCGACCCAGAGCCGCAACGCCGCGGAGGCCATCGGTGAGGTCCGCGCCCAGGGCCTCGGCCGCCAGGCGTGCCTCTCCGTCATCAGCACCGCCCTCCAGGAGTCGACCCTGCACATCTACGCCAACCCCGTGGTGCCCGCGTCGATGAACTACCCGCACGACATTGTCGGCGGCGACCAGGACAGCATCGGTCAGTCGAACAATGGTTCCTGAGACATGAAGAAGAGCCCTTTTGTGCTGATTGACGGTGAATAGGCATGTTCCAGCAGCGCCCCCAGTGGTACCCCGACATTGCCGCGGACATGTCGGCGGCCGGTAGCACCCGCCAGTTCCTCGCGGCCATGGTGGGCATCGCCGGATGGGAGACGATGGAGGTCTCGGCGCTCGACCAGGCTGTCCAGAGGGCCGAGGCGGGCAACCTCTACGCCCAGCGCCTGCCGCTGGCGAACCAGGTCTGCACTGCGGCCGGATTCTAAAGCATAGATAGGTAGGGTTCGGCTTCCGGGCCTACCTGTTCAACGCAGCGCGTGGGAGTTGTATTCGTGTATACAATTTACCATATATGTCTTCTATATATATTCAGTATTTTACATGATGAGCTAGGGATACTATGTTCTGAAAGATTCTATATAGTTATACACATTCTATAATGTTTGATTACCTGGTTCTTGCAAATCTTCACTGCACTCTTTCCCCCCGTCGACCTCTCTCCTCACGCCCATCCATCCACAATCACGAAGCTGGCATCATCGTTAAACAGGTGCTTGGCATCATACTGAAACGGGCCGCCGTTGCTCGCAATGTACATCTTTCCGTTATAGTGTCGCCAGTAGCGCGTCGGCTGGCTCCAGGACCGGATCGAGCTGCTGCCGTCGCCGTGCAGTCCCGCCTGCAGGCAAAACGTGGCGTCCTCGGCGAAGAGCTTTTCGCCGTCGTTGCGGTCCACGCGCAGCCCGTAGCCGTAATGCCTCAGGAAGCTCCCCGGCGCGTCCCGGGCCTCGAACGAGACGCACTCCGGCCGGCCCAGGCCGGCGCGCACCACCCACGTCGCCTTCCGCTTGAGCGCGTCCGGGCTCGACGCCGACACCGTCCGGATCCCAACCCCGACGCCGCCGCCGCCACCGCCACCGCCGCCGCCGCCGCCGCCGCCGCCGCCGCCTCCTCCTCCTCCTCCTCCTCCTCCCCCTCCTCCTCCTCCTCCTCCTCCTCCTCCCCCTCCTCCTCCTCCTCCTCCTCCTCCTCCTCCTCCTCCTCCGCCGCCTCCTCCTCCTCCGCCACCTCCACCGCCATCGCCGCCGTCGCCGCCATCGCCGCCATCGCCGCCGTCGCCGCCGTCGCCGCCGCCGCCGCCGCCGCCCCCGCCGCCGCCGCCGCCGGGCGGGGGGTGGTCGGCG